>PVIR01019499.1:9989-31964 GCA_004026965.1 Petromus typicus
ATTCCAGAGTAGCACTGTCTAGGAGAACTTACCACCATTAAGGCAATATTTTCTCCTTGACCTCTCCAGGATATAGCCCCAGCCCCATGTGGCCATCGTGTATTTGGATTGTATCTACTGGGCTGGGAATTTAGCTCAATGATTCCGGCATCTGCCTCACAAGCGTAAGGTCCCAAGTTTGATCCCTAGTATAGTAAAAAAGAAAAGAAATTTAGGTATTGTGACTAAGGAATTAAATTTTAAATTTTCTTTATTTAATTTACATTTACTAATTTAAGTTTAAATAGCCACACATAGCTACCATATTTATAACATAGGTCTAAAGACTGAGAAGTAGAACCAATTTACTTATCAAAGGTGAAGAATTTATGTTTCTGTGATTTGCAATAGAGAAGTATTGTGTGAGCTTACCCCTACCTGGTTTTTAGTGTCAGAGCGTAATGTTAAGAGTATGAACCCCTCAAAGGGAAATGGACAAAAGAAAGCATAGAGCAGAGGGTACGAAGCAAAGCATGTAAGTCTGTAAGGGCCTGGGTGTAAGCAGCAGCATCCACGGCTGGGTGAGGCCTGGAATGCCAGCTCTGTAACCAGCAACAACTGGACTCTGTTCTGGCTGAGTGCTGCCCAGAAGGAAGGCAGTCTCAGTACCACTGGGGCTCCTGAGATTCCCCAACATCCTCCTCCTGGAAGGGTGGGATTTGAACACGGGGCCTTGCATGTTACAAGCAAATGTTCCACCCCTGAGCTACTTCCCTGGTCTTCTTGATTTTTAATTGTTGGCAATTGGATTGACCTTCCTCAGACTATCTAAATCTGGTTAAATACCAGAAATATTACCTGTTGGCTGGAAATGGTCTTAAGCTTTCTTGGAAGCATTTTACTTGTTCTTCTGACCAGAATATTATAGAATTCTGGGGAAGCATCAAGTATTAAATGATACCTGTGAGTGACAAGGTCCTTTTGGATATTCTAACTTACAGAGGACAGAAATGATGGAATTCAAAAGGAGCGGATTTTAGGCCTGGCTTACTTCCAGAAGCTTTCAAGTCTATCTGCACGTGGCCGTGATGATCTGGGGACTGACAGATACATTCCTGCTTCTGATTTTTAAAAAATCAATTCAATTCAGAGAACAAAAAAAAAGAAGCTGACAGAGGGTATTTGATCATTTGACGCATAGAAATTCTTTAAAATGATGGTGAGGGAAAAGTAGAGTAGTCCAATCACCCACGAGAATGTTTGTTTTTACTTAAATTGTGTTATTCACAAAATTAGGTTTTTCAACCATTTAGCATTCACCACGTACCTGCTTCATGGCAATCTGTGGATAGCATGGCAGACAGAGTGCACAGGCCAGGTGCGTGTGGTCCCTGCCCACAGTGAGGCTGTGTGCTGAGCCGGTGTGGGTGAGATTTGCAGTCACGTTCCTCGGGGCACTTATTCCTGTTCCAAGCAGTGCTGCGAGATGGGATTATTGAGTGGGGAAAGGTCCCGCAGTGGGCATATCTGTTGTCACTGGTGAGCAGGGGTGAGCAGAGTACAGGAGTTTGATCCCAGAGAAGGGGATGAAGCAGGTCAGGGTGAAGAAAGAAGGAGATTGGTACAGACTGAGAGCGGATAATGGCCATAGTCACTGGATAACAGTGGAGAGAAAGAAGGACAGGAGAAAAGCGGAAACTGACCAGGGTGTGTGAGAACTAGTGGCTCCTACTGAAAGATAGTTGTCTGAGATACACTCCATGGCAAAAACAACACACTCAAAGGTAGTCTTCTAGGGGGTGGGAGAAACACAATGTGTAACTCAGGGCTATTTCCTAATGAAGTTTAGACCCCAGTGCAAAACACAGGGCTCCAGTACAGACTTTTCTTTTGTCTGGATGGTTTAACTCTCACTATGGCAAGTCTCGAGATGACAGTCTCATCCCCCAGCCCCACCCCAAGGAATCCTTGGCGATGTCTGCAGACATATTTTATTGTCAGATTGATGGTTCTGGTTACCTAACATCTTATGTGAAGAGTCCAGGGATGATACTACACATCTTTTGATGAGCAGAGTATCTTCCTCTCCCCCAGCACAGTGCTCAGCTAACAAAGGATGATCTGTTCTGAAAGAACAGCCAAGGTTCGGAAACCTTAAGTTAACGTGATCATCAAAGGAAACAGGAATGGGTGGGATGGGGGATAAACAGAGCCAGTGGCAGAGGGGTGTCAAGAAGTGGGTACTTGGGTAGCAATATCTGTTTTATGACTATATGTGCAAACAGGAAATTGTGTTAAGATGCAAGAATTATGTTTTAGTATTTACTTCTTTTTTTTGATTGAAATCTTTATTGATACATTACATATACACATCATGATTGCACTCAAAATGAGAATTTGTACCAGTATATGACACAACTTAATTCTCATTTTTTCCCATAGCCCTACCCACCCTACCATCCCAACCCCATATACATAAACTTTGTTTTTGTTTTTTGTTGTAATCTCATTATTTTCCCCCTTCACCCTATTTTGCTTTGAGTATTTTCTATTTCACAATATATAACACACACTTCTAGAACTCATTTACATCTTTATTTTCTCATACCAGAGAAATGATGCAATATGTACCTATCTGTGACCTATTTATTTCACTTATGAGGATATCCTCAAGGTATGTCCATTTAAGTATAAATAATTCAAACTTATCATTTTTTATGGCAGAGTAATACTCCATTCTGTAGAAGAACCATAGCTTTTTTATCCAGTCTCCAGTTGATGGACATTTGGGTTGTTTCCAAGATGTAGCAATCACAAACTGAGCTGCTATAAACATGGGTGCACATATGTCACTGTGATATGAGTCTTTTTATTCTTGTGTGCATATACCCAGCAGAGTGATGGCTGGGTCAAATGGGACCTCCAATCCTAGCTTTTTGAGGAATCTCCAAATACTATTTACTTCTTCATCTGCCAACTGCCTGTCTCTTTCAAATACCTAGCTCAGGCTAATCAATCAGCCTTATTAGTCATAACAATTCTAGCTGTGTTGTTACTTCACATAAAAAAGTGTTTAAAATAAAGTATTTGCTGAGTAAGTCAATGAATATTGATTTATTGACTTTAATATTATTGAATATTGACTTATTTTTAGAAAATTTTAGATTTTTTGAATTTACAATAACCATCAGGCTACTAATTTGTACAAAGTACTTTGTGCTTTGACCTAATACTAACAAAAGCTGGGTAAGGCAATTATTAGTTATAGCCTACTGAGGAGCAAAGAGGTTCTGGACCATTTAGGTCTTTGCCCAAAGTCAAATAAAGAGTGAGTCTACATGATAGCATTATATATTCTCTATCATTGATTCAAAGTTATTTTGCATGAAGAATAATGTATAATCCAAATATCATTTGTACAGTGGAGTCAGATATAGTCACATTTATTTACTTATTTTTATTTATTTATTTTTTTGAGACAGGGTCTCATTTTGTAGTTCAGGCTGGCCCTGAGCTCAGCCTCCAGTGCACATCACAGTAATTCTCCTGCCTCTGCCTCCTGAGTGCGGGGATTACAGGTGTGAGCCACCACACCTGGCACTGTGGTATGTGGTACTGGTTGCTGCTGGGCATGAGTCTCCACACCCAGTATGGTATATGGTTACCAGGGATTGAACCCGGGCCCTTGCGCTTGCAAGACAGACACTGGAACCACTAAACTAATTCCCTGGTCCAACATTTATGAAAACCCCAAAGAGCAATGACTTCCACTTCTAAATTTCCATTTTAATCTATATGAATGAAATCTAAGGCCAATGAATAGACTCCAGTGGATTGATCTCACAGATCCAGATTTCTTCTGGTTCATTTAGCCTTTCTTTGTCCATGGATTCTGTTATCTGGAGCCCCAACTGTCACACTAGTCAGAAAGCATATGGAAACGGGGCTTGCTGAGTAAATCAATAGACTGGTCTCACATCAGACTCAGCCCATGCTTTAGCAATTCCACTGGAATTTCCACCCAAATACTTTGTCTTAAAGGCCACTGGCCACTCTTCTACAAAGTAACCTGGGGAGCACATTCAAGGAAGGGAGGTACACGTGGAGGAAGCAATGAGCTGTCACCTGTCTTTACCTGCAGCTGCTAGCATGGTTAAGTAAGGCTTGGAGGTTTCTCATGCAATGGACAGCTCTAAATAGAAAAAGCACTGTGACAATTTAGTTACCTTGACTTGGTGGAGTTTGGGCTCATAAAGCCCTTTAAGACTGCAGTCTACCCTAATGACAGTTAGATTCTGAACTGAGAGGGCTTAGCCACTTCCTGTTCCAAGTGCTCTCCTTTCTGCCCCTCCGGTTTGGTACTCCTTCTTTCCTCCTATTTTATGATATGCTTCTAGCCTGATTTGGTCTCTTTTCAGTCAAGGAGACTGCATGAAACTTTGCACAAATGACTGTCACAATACTTCTGTCACACTGACTTTGCCAACTTCATCCTTCTTTCTTCATCCTCCAGCCCTGCTACTTGTAGAAAACCTAACTTTCATCTTTCTACAAATTGGTGTGGCATACAGCTTTCCATTCACTTGACAGCAACTCTGACTGCAGACATCCTGCAAGGTTGCAGGGAGGCCATCTCCACACTACCCCTGGGGTTCTCTGCTCTCCATCATTTGCTCATTTGTTATTAGCTCTTGACTCCTTCCTATGTTTACTGAACATCTCTTATATGCTAGGACTGTTACTAGGCTCAGGGAGTTCTTTGTGTTCCCATGATGTAATATATATATATGTAAGGCCTCTTTGCTGAGAGGCTCTGTTTGTAGAGGAGAAGCCACACTCCAATCACACAGCTGTAATTTGTCTAGATTTTGATGAGAAATGGAAAGGAAAGGATATTAGTGGAACATAAGGCTCTCCAAATTGGAGTATTCAGGGAAGCTTCCTGGGGAAGTGATAAATGATGAAGATAGAAAAATACAGAGGGATAGTGGTTATCCAGGGAAAGAGAATGATGAAGCATGTGCAGCAGAAGAAAAAGAAGGTGTGCAACAACCGGAAAGAGGAGGCTGGTGTGGAGAGTGAGGTTCCACTCAGTGCCACTCACTGTTGACAGGTGTTGACAGAGACAAAGTCTCAGCTCAGAGCACTTACATCAGGATGCAGTGTGTTATCAGAAAACAAAGACGGATGAGGTACTCTATGGTTCTGAGCAAATGAGTGGAGTAAATACTCAGCTAGTTTGGATGAGAGAATATATGAATCGTAAGGAGAAAGTCAGCATCATCGGAGAGTAGTGAGCTGTGCGAGAATGGAGGAGAAACTCAGAGCAGCCATGCGCAGTCAGTGCACAAGGCTTTGCAGAAGATCAAAGGATCTCTTAGGATATTTTAAATGAAAGGATTACATGATCTGATTCACACTTTAGGGAGCACTGGCCACAGAGTGACCGTAGTCAGTAGGTGAGCAGGAGTGGAAGGTAGAAAACTACCTAGAAGACCACTGACAGTCAAGGACTGATAGTGGCTTGACAGAGTTGTCTTGGTAGCAGAGGGGTAAGATACAGCCATATTTGAAACTTGCTCTCCAACAAGATGAGAGGACCCGTTAAGAGACTGGATGAAGTTATGAAAATACGAGTTAAGGCTGATCAGTCCAAGCAAGGCTAGCAGCTCTGGCGCTGTGTGTTGAGAAGAGGAATATTTTGCAGGGAGTGGATTTGGGTGGGTAGAAATAATGAGCATCCAGGAAACCTGGTCTTGTGGATGCAGAAGCAATGGAAATCCAGGAGGTTGTTTCAACATAGGAAGATGACATGGTCTGACTCACACTTTTGAGAGATTTTGAGTTTTCCTCTGGATGTGTTGTGTTTGAGAACATTTTAGTCGAGTAGCTGAATTGGTAGCTAAGTCTAAAGCACAGGGGAGAAGCTCAAAGAGGAGAAAAATCTGGAAATAGGACATGGACAAGTGGAGCACAAACCCAAGGACTAGGAATGAAGGTCAGGGGACCAGTTTGCAGTGCAGGGAGCAGACTAGCGTGCTTTGTGGTGTGACTGAGCTACTCAACCTCTTCAAGCCTCACTTTCCACACATAAAGTGGAAGTTATGACCACTGCCCACAAGAATGGAATGACAAGATGATAGATTATTTTACAGAGACCCTGCACAGCACCTTGGGTGGCTTGCACATCAAACATGTCTCTTCCAGGGGCTGATGTCACCTGTGTTAAATAATAGCAGATCTCCAGTGGGAATGTATCAGTCATCCAAACACCACCAGCTTTAAATGCAAACCAAATAGAGCACATGCCGTTTTAGAGTTCTGACAATTTTTACCAAGTCTTGAATCATTCTTAGGTTGAATGTGAGGAGTGCAGTGGGGCTCAGTGTGCATGATAGCATTTCTAGGTGTTTTGTCAGCAGCACACAGCAGCTTTTTCATTCTTCAAAAGCCTCAGGAAACCCACTGCTACTGCACTAGGTGAGAGAAGAGTTGAGCAAATGGGAAACAAATGATTCAGAGCTTGACCATGGTGCAGGTGAGTGAGATAAAGAATTTCCTCAGAAAGATCTTCATAGAGTTACTTTCCTTTTTATTTTTCCAGTGTTGCAGCTAAATCTGGGTGGTTAACATGGGCTTGGATCCCATCCCAGTGCCAGCCCTCGCTGTTGCCCCAAGTCCTGTTATTCTGTCTTGCTGGCAGTTTTTGTTCTCACCTGCAGCAGTCTGCTGCCTTGAATCCACCCACAAAGACTCAGAGAACATTGGAGTGGAGGAGACACAGCAGCCGAAGGGAAGCTCTGGTGCATTTTTAAATATTTGAAGGAAATACGAAATAACTATCCTCACTATGAAAGAACCGATTGGAACTAGGAGATCAGGACAGACTATAAACACTGCTGGGATTCCGGTCCATGAGGAGCAGCCTGAGTGATGGTGAGATGTTGATCCACGGGGAGGGATGGTTTGCTGACTGTGGTGTGACCTGTCTCATTGCCAAGACGGTTTTGCTCTTGGGAACATGGCTACCCCCAAGTTGCTTTTTTCCTTCCTGCTGGATCTGAAAGAATATTACATGACCCAGCATTTTTCCTGAATCATATCCTGTCCGTGGAATGAGGAGTAAGTAAAAAGTGGCAAATGGGAGAGAAAGATTTCTGATGTCATAAAAGAAGTGAGGCTCATTTGAATTGCAAGGAAGATTCCTTCTGCCTGGTGGGTCCAGTAGAGTCACAGAGCCACATATTGAAAGCTGCAAACTAGATGGACCTCGACCATCCATTGCTGAAGGGACCAGAGTAGCCTGACAGAGATAGATGTGTCTGTTTTCTGCACAGGAGAGCAGCCATTGTTTGCTGTGTGAAGCTGGGATCACAGGAAGAATGAATGAGAGAAAGCACCAAGTAGAGTTAGATTAATCCATGATTGATGATAACTGAAGCTAGTATAGGGAAGAATTACCAACCTGTACCTTGGGGTTCATATTGTCATAAATCTTACAGTCCATTTTGATGTATCATTTTTATATTCTAGTAATGAGCAAATAGATAATTTATATTATGATTTTAATGTGAACATCAGTCAGAGAACTGGCTCAGCACGGGGCTGCTTTTTTACCTGCTCTGTCTTATATGTGGGTCTGAGGAGTCAGACCAAGCACACATTCTATCTGTTGATGGTAGAACCTCCAGCCCTCCCGGCCAGCACACACACTGTAAAACAGCACATTAGACTAGCAGTGCCCTGAACAGAGTCTGTGGACAGATGGCAATGGGAAAAGCACTGAAATGGAAGTGAGCCCTTAGAATCTCCTGGAGCAGTATGATGTTCCCACTCTAGCAAAACTAGTCACACAAAACAGACCTGGCCTTGCCTACAATGGCTTGAAATTTCACTAACAAAACAGAGCAGCAAACAAACAGAACATGAGTTCTTCATCACAGAGTGCCAGACAATCACTGTGTGTCCAGCTGCTGGTCATCTATGTCACCCTGGGAAACAATCCTGCTTAGTGCTGGTGCTTTAACAATGCTTAGCTTCTTGGGTTGATGTGATTTTTTAAATGAGATGATAGACTCGTTATCTGCTTCTCAGTGAATGATTCTTTTTGAGATCTTGAGCTTGTGGTCTCAAAGCCCATCTGATTATTAGAAAATGTAGTCAGACAGAAAGGACCTGGAAGATGTACAATGGACCAACACAGAGAAGCTTTCACCATCAGATGTGGACTGAGTGTTGCTCAGGGACTATCTGGCCCAAGTCCGTGCTGTATTTTTTATTAATATCTCATTTAGCCAATATTCTGTTGCAGAGGCCAGTCTGTCTTCAGGAACCTCTCACTAACATTTCCATTAGCTTATTAATGGGACTGGAGAGATAGATATCATTTAATGGGACTATTTTCTGGCCCTGGGAAAAGTATGACATTCCTAAATTAAACAGATCATACTTTTGCAACTGATGGAGGGGGTCACTCGGCTTGGCTCTGATGAGATTATTTGTAATTGTAAGTCATCCACTGCTGTGAAATCTGAGACAAGAATGAGAGAGAAAGATATACAAAGAGGAGAAGTAGGCAAAGAAGAAAGCAGAGGCACAGCCAGCCATGGCAGTAGGCTGGCTTCCCTCAGGGGATGGTGTGAGCCTGATTCACGGGAAGAAGGGCCAGGCCGCCACAGCTGGCAGCTGTGCTTCTCAGTGAATGATTCTGCAGCGGAGTTGGTCTGAGTTGATCTTTCTGAGTTGATGCATTTGCATGAGCTGAGAAATGAGGGGTGTCTCTTGATGGCTAGTTCTGTGTATTGTGGAGGTCAAGCTTCAACAGACAACTTTCTCACCTAAACGATGAGCTAGTGAAAGTCAGTGACTGTCATCCAATGGCATCTGGATGTGAATGAGCGCTGTGCTGGAAGGGGGTGCAGGAGCTCCGCGGAGCTGCAAGGTCTTCTTGGGAAGTCAGGAACAGCCCTTCTGAGGATGTGCATCTTAGATCTGTTTCCTAGAAGCTGAGCCCAAGGTGAGGATGCACAAAGGGTTAAGTGGGGAAATGGGCAGAAAAGTACCTGCAATACATAGTGCAGAGGTGGTTCACACTGCGGGCAGGACGGTGGGTCCCTCTTCAGTCACCCATGTGCCACAAGTGGATGAGCATCTCTACTCACTTTTCCACGTCTCTGGAAGAAGTGGCTCCTGAAAGGCTCCTGGAGAAGAAAGTGTACATCAGTGCTTGGCAGCCAGGACTCACCGTGCTGACGGGTAACTCAGTAGTGCTGCACACAGCAGCTGCACTCACACTCACAGCATCTGCTCAGCGACATTTGAGGGGCTCATTGTTGCTATGAGTTGGAGGACGATTCAGCATCACATGGAGAAGCAAAAGCATGTGCAGACGTCCATGGGGCTTGGTGAGATTGGTTTCCAGTGTGAGCAAGAAGCGAGTGCAGGATGAGGGAAGTGAAGACTGCAGAGAGCTGTGGGTGCTGGGCAATGAGGTTGGAATTCTTACTGTTGTTTTGCAGGTATGTGGCCTTTGGCAGGATATCTTACTTTATATCCCACTTCTACTTTTACACCAGCACAAGGCTTCCTCTCTGAAATGGGTGTAGGAAGATTACCTTTCAGTTGTGTTGTGAAAATAAAGAACACACAAAAAGTCTCTGAACACACAACCTGCTCACACTGACATTTTTGGTAGTACCAGCAATTGAACCCAGGGCCTTCCCTCTGATCCAACTCAGGTCTTTTTTACATTTTTATTTTCATTTAGAGACATGGCCTTGCTCAATTACCTAATAAAGGTTGTCATCTTAATTATAGAGCTGAAAATGTGGACTGCTTTTGAAAATCATGGTTCTATTTTGAAGAGTTTGGATTTTAAGAAGCAGTGATGATGATGTGATGGGAAGGAGATGGCCATGGCTGTAAGGGCGGTGGGCATAGCAGCTGCAGTCAGGACTCTGATGTGATGTGGGAGCCATGGAGGGTTTCACAGAAGAAGATCTATGCCAGGGAAGGGTTCTTTGTTAGGCCTGTGGAGAGTGCATGGTCAGAGAGGAAGGAAAGAAAGTCAGCACGTTTGAGTTGGATCGAAAGTGTGGCCCAAGAAAGGACAGAGGTGAGAGCTGAGTGCCCTAGTGAAGCCGAGAGCTAGAGGTCAGATGGCATAGCTTGGTGCCACGTGGGTGGAAAGGCCACTGCGGCTCTGCACAGCGCCAGTCCAGGCCGGGTGAGCTGCTCGGGTCAGGCATCCGAATGGAAAAGCGGCTTTCGAGGTGTGACTGGTTCCAGGTAAGGATGATTCAATGGTGCTCACAAGCCTTCCTGTCACTTTTATTGAGTTTCTTGGGCTCTAATTGATTAACAAAGGGACAAAAGAGGAGCACAAGCATATTTTATTCCTGTCATTCCCTAGAAGAGTTTTTCAATGAAACTATCAAGCATAATGTAATCACTGTTTCTGCTGAAAGCCCATCTTTGCACAGTGACCTTGGCTACGATCCCTGATGAAAATGGGAAACTGCTGATTTAAGTTGGTGCTATTAAAGCAGTCTCACAACAGGGAGATCAATAGACCCGTCTCAGTAGAAAAATACAAATAAGGATGTCCTGCACCACTGTACTGTGTTTCCATCTGCACTCGGAAGTACAGTAGTGAAAGGGAAGTGATTAATTTGTAGATCACACCTAGGTGGATCGAATGGTGTTCCGTGTCTTCCAGATCTAACATCCTCTGACTTGCAGTTGATGTTGATAAAACTATGCAGTGGTTCTAACACATACGCTGTGCCAGTTCTGAGCTGTGCATTGAGGACCACCTCACGTAGGTGTCTTACCTGAAATTCCATGGCCAGACCATGCACATCTTCTATGATTACAGTTCTCACTAGTGCTGCTACTGAGGGCTGAAGAAGTCAAGTGCAAAGGCTAGTGTGCAGGGTAGAGACCAAAATATAGATCCCACTGTACCCTGTGGCTCTACACACTGTCCCTGTCCCTTTCTCTTCACTCATCATTAATTATACTAATATTGTAATATTCAAGACAAATGCTCCACTGGTCATGTAACATGCATTTGGGATGGCCCAGTGTTGTTTCTGTTCTGCTTACTGGAGAGCTGTCACAGTGCTTGCTCTTCCTGTGGACTATGAGGACACGATCCTAATGCATCTGTACTGTCCTCTGCTAGTTTAATAGGTGGGATTTGTTACTTCCAATTACAGTAAGAGCATAAAAAGCAGGAACTGTTTCATACTTTTGTGTTTACCTTACATCATCCACCAATAAATGGACAGAGGAAGAACTCAGAAGTAGCTATTTTTCTACCAAACTGATTATCTTTACCATAACTGAAATACAGCTCTGCAGATCTTGTCTTTACTTTATTCATGGCAGTATGTAGATATCTATGAGGAGTTAGCCCAGCAGAAAGATTAGTGCTTTGAGAAAAGACTGAAGACATTAGAGGATGGCTCTGCTTGTCGAGTGATTTGTAAACATGGAGGCTTGTGTAGAAATAAAATATTTAGATGGATATTTCCTGGTGAGCAGATATATGTGTGTATGTTTTTCAACTGAAATGCAGCGAGTGCTTGCTCTGACCGTGCTGGCAGCAGTGGTGCCACCGTGGTAGGATCAGTATGATTTGACAGAGTTCAGCATCTAATAGCAGGTAGAACAAATGGAAAATAATCTATGCTTAATTTTTATTGACACTTGAATATTAATACATGTATTTTGGTGGATAAATGTAAACCTACATGCATAAAACATATGTAGCACAATAAACTTTATTAATTCCATAAACATTTGATAAGTATTTGCTTCAGCATAGGATAATACTTCAAAGTGACAAGTTTCCAGGTTTGGGTGAAGAGCACCTTATTATGGGTCCTAGGTTGAAGTAAATTTAGAAAAATATCCATTACTTGCCAAGGCTGAACCTCTGCATGTGTTCATTTGCATCTTACCATCATAACATCTAGCAGTTACTAGATAAAGGACTTTGGGCACGTTATTTAACCTCTTCTTAATCTCATTTACAGAGTAGAACTGATAATGATGACCACTTCCTAGAGTTCTATAAGGATTACTGCTAAAACCTTATGTGAGTCACATCAGCCTTTAATCGCTGCTTGTGTTATCATTAAGGTAGGAAGGATGGAAGAATCTCACTAGCAGTTATTACTGCATGACGGTTTTCTGCTGGAGGCCTGTGCTGTCCTCTCATGTAAGTAGGACGTCAGGCCATGGCTAATGGATCAGGAAGAGTGTTCTGTGCTTCAGACCCTCATTCCAGAGAGTGAGAAATTTCCTTTTCCCTGAGCACCTTCCTTAGCTGCAGAGGGGACAAAACTTGAGGGAGTGTCCTAGACAACAGAACCCAGAACAAGTGCTAGAGCAAGGAGTAGATAAATGTTCTGACTCGGTAGACTGGCTTGACATGCCACACAGACAAAGTACTAGAGGTTTCTAGTTAAGTCTGGAAATCACCACTGTTTGTCATGACTAGAGAGCTGAGTCACTTTCATTCCAATGCCAGTTCTAAATCGTAGCATATGTATACATTTTTTCCTGCTTCCTGAAGTGACCAGGCTTTTCATCTACATTAGTGTAATTTCCAGTTTACAAATGGTAGAAGAAGGGTGTGTGTGTGCCTTTCTGCTTAGCCGCACCCCACCTCCAAACAACAGCTCTGCACTCACCCATTGATCTCCACTGTTCATAGCACAGGACGCCACACTGCTGGTTTCAGAGAAAAGCTATTTCTATGGATTGTTGAATGAATGATGGCCTAACTTTGACCTATAGCAGCCTCACATTTCTTACAGGAGAAAACTTTAATGATCAGTGTTTACCAGTTACTTTTTGTCGTGTCTTAAGTCATGGAATGGTCATATCTCATGTGCACAGCTCTCTGCTGCCTCTAGCTCAAGTCTGTCTGCTGTAAGAAGCTTCTTTCCTTCCCAAATGTAGTGAACTCAATGTCACCTCTAAACAAATTCCTTAGACTCTTCAACTCTAATGCCATCTCTGGTGTTCTTCTCTCCTGGTGCTCAGCAAACTTTCTATGATATCCGTTGGCTTTATTGGCTCACATCAACCCCATTCCTTCTGAACTTTACTACTATCATCTGTCTCAACTCCATGATACAGCATTTACTCGTACAGGCCACATATTCACTGGCTTTGCTCTTAAAATTATATTTATGCAACCAAATCATAGGTTCCTGGAAGGCCAGCGCCAATACTTCCTTTTGCTAGAACATTCATCCAACTTTCTTATGAGACTTAGCAAAAAATGAGGCATGGAGAAAGACAGTAATTACAGCTTTAGTGGAATATTTCCTTGTATAGGTACAAAAAGCAAAACAAAGATAGATTATAGCAAATGGGGAGAAGGATCATTTTCAAAGGGGGTGGGCGTCATGAGTAGGAGGAGGGGGACAAGGATGGTTTGGGAGAGGATACAAACAATTGAGATATTTTACACAAATGTACTAATTCCCCATATGGAATGTGATCACCATATACTACAAAGATGTATCAATGTAAATAAGAACTTAATGAAGAAAAGAAAGGAAGGAAGAGGGAGAAGAGAGAGGTGAAGGAGAGGGGATGGAGGGAAGAGAGAGAGATTAATTTTCCTGAAAAGAAAGTATTATCCTATTTCCTCTGCCAACTAGTTTTCTTGTTAATGGTGCTATATGCTTGAATCTTGAAGCTCCCTGGTCATGCGTGGAGTACCTGTTACAACCATCTGCATAAATAATATATGCTAAAATGCTTTTCTGTTTTGACCTTGTTTAATAATTGATCGTGGACTACACTGCCGTGCTAAAACCACATGGGCGCAGGTTTACGCTCTTCCTACTAGTCTATAGTTTTTGGGTTTTTTTCTCTGCATGAAATTTACCTAAATTTCTTTATGGAAGAATGTCTTCCCTTGGGGCTCCAATGTGATACTAGAAACTGAGTTTAGTAAGGCACGTATAGCAGAGATGAAAAATTCTCACTTCATCTTTAACAAAAAAATATTTCCACTCAAAGGGTTTATTAACTTACCTTCCTTTCCTCTATAACTTTACAAACCCCTGCCAAAGAATAAAACAAAATAACTAAAATTTAGTGAATACTTATTATTGGCCTAGTCATCTCCTAAGAAATTTACTTATTTTATTGCATTTAATTCTCTAAACATCCCTTGAGAGAATAAGTGTGATTATTTCTATATGACATGAAAAACTAGGAGAAGGTTAAATGCTGCATTTAACACATGTATAATGTTGACATGAGAAGTCAGAATCAAACCTTATGCTTTAAATCATTATAATAAGCTGACTTCCTTCTTGAACATCTGTGTAGTAAAAATTTCAGTTTTGCTTTTTCATTATTTTTTCTTAGGGAAGCAACACTTCACTTTTCTTAGAAATCATTACTCCTAAACTTTTCACTCACAGTTTGTTCATGGTAACTGGTTCAGCAATAGATCTTTGACCCAACTTCAGTATGAGGTTGACTTCAAAAATGACCCCAATTTCCTACCTACCCCATAACCATGCCCTTTACAGAGTAACTCTTTACAGAACTTTACAGTTCTTCTCATAATGTTCCTCTCAATCCTGTGGATATAAACTGGGCTTTGGAACTTAGTTTGACCAATAGTATAATGAAGAAGTGATGTTAGCCTAATTCTAAGTCTAGACCTTACACTGTCTTGTGAATTTCCACCCTCTCAGAATCCTCAGAATCCTGCCATTGCCACAAGAGATAAATGAGCTAACTAGCTGGAGGATGTAAAACACACGGAATGGATGTCATTGTTCCAAGTAAAAGTGCTAGGACAACTGCTTTACCATTGTCCAAAATTGCAGGGGAATGAGAAAAGATCAACAGAGCCTCCAGGTGGCTCACAGCTGACTGTAATGCATATATTTTAAACATGGCCAATTGAAGCCAAGAGAACAACCAACCCCATAGGTAGACTCATGTGGAATAAGGATTATTATAGATTAAACTAAATTTCAGGGTGATATTTATGAGGCAAGCATTAACAAGTACATCTGGTAAGTAGGACCTTTCTGAATTTTTTTGGAGACAAGGTCTCATTATGTAGATCAGGCTGCCTTGAACTCACTATGTAGCACATACTGGTGTTGGATTGATGGCAGTCCTCTTGCCTCAGCCTCACAAATGCTGGGATTACAAGCACGCACCCCTATGATGTACTCATTCTGAAATACTGACTGTGGCTATAATAAGTCCTCAATTTACAAGCATATGAATTGTAAACTTTCGTAGGAGTACTCTGTAAGACTCACTTGGGGGGCTCATGACCGAATCTGACTTATGCATCTTCTCCCAGAATAAAACTCAAGTTTGGAGTAAGTTGGAGACCTACTGTATTGGGAAAGAAGTGATATATATTTGTTAATATTGCTGAACTATTTGGATTTAAGTTGAAATTATTGCTTATCATTTCTACTCTTGATGAGCTTCCTTGAAAATTATCAATACAGAAAATATATCCTTATGTGACAGACTACGGGACGCATTCCTGGTAACATTCTTTGAGTAAATGGATCCATCAATGCCTGGTACTAATCTATTCTTGAAGGTTATTGGAATATGAAATAAAAATTCTTCTTTTCATTTTGCTTTAAATAGTTGGCTTAGGAGGCTGCTATTTATAAAGTCCTAATTAATGCAATCACCATAGTATTTACAGTAGATTATAATAGACAAAAACAAATGCTCAACCTTTTTCTCTTCCTTGCTAACACATATTATCAACCTGGAATGTTCTTTGATCATTTTTAATGCATATTTGAATCAATTTGAAAGTTAAACCTTGCTTCAAAATTTTGTAGAAGGAACATAATGGTAAGAATTGGGTAGGAAGAACACTGCGCTTTGGAACAGATATGAACCAGGGTCAGATTTATAAATTAATTCATTGAACTAGCAGTTGTTGAGTGACTCTTTGTATGTTTGCCAGGTCTGAGGATATAAAAAGACAGACAAGTTTCCTGTTCCCAGGATGTAGATTTTTTAAGGACACAGATATACACAATAAAAGCATAAATCAACAGATAAGATGCCTTAAGACAAGGATAAGGGTTTTAACATCAACACAGACAATAGAAAGAAAATGACTCATGTGGAAGTGGAGTGGATGGGTAGCCCCAGCCTCCTCTAGAAAGTGGAATGGTGAGTGAGAGGCAGCTGGGCTGAAGTAACCCGGGGAGGAGCACTGCAGGCAGAGATCCAGTGCCGTACACAGTTTGGGGCCTCGGCAGGAGACGGGCTGAGGAAGTGGGCCACACTCTCGAGGCCAGAGCTACCAAAGGTTTGGATCTTGAATGTACTGGATAGTCACGCAGGATTTTAAGCAGTCAGGTAGTGAGACTGGTTTTAAACTCTAAAAGCTCTGTGAATGGTAGGATCAGGAATGAGCACAGGGTCATTTGATTAGAAAATCTGTGGTCCTTCAGTGATGATGGAAACTTAACTACAAGGGGAGCAGTGCTGATGAGAGAAAGTGAAGGGATGTAAGACGGCCGTACTGAAGGACCCAGGAGTGACCACACAGCACACACATGACCTATGAGCACACCAGATTGAACTATATCACTTATTGGTTCAGAAGCTGTTATTTTATATCATTTTTACAATTTGTATTTTAATAAGAAAGGCATTTACAAGATACATCCAAGACAGACTCAACTTCATTTAGAATATGGATTTACCTTTATAAAATTATAACAGTCATGCTACATATGACAATAGTGATCAACCAACCAGCTTCACTGGCATCAGACACCTGGAGCAGGTCAGGTCCTGGGTAGGTCATGTCGGTTAGCAGATTGACTGGTCCGAGGTGGCACTAACAAGTTGGCTTGTACTCCAGATGGAAGGGAAAGGTAGAACAAGAAGAATGGGTCAGTTTCTATAGAGTTCCTCTCTTCCTCTGCAGGTGTGCCTCATGCTGTGATTGCTTTTGGACATTGCTCCCCCATTTCTTCCGTCTCCCAAGGTGTGCTCAGGGTACTCTTGGGGAGCTGCCAGGCCTTTGACCTGGAATAGGTGCTTCGTCTTTGACCGCTCTTGTTCCGAGACTTCAGTCTCCTTGGGATCGATAGCTCTGCATCCCTCAGCTCTCTGCACACAGGGGCCCTGTGCATTCCTCCATCTCGGACTCCTCTGAGGCCACTAGGAACACTCCCACTTCTTATAATCCTATAAACCTTCCTGATAAATCTCACATAATTACACATATATTTCATCTTGATTCTGTCCCTCCAGGGAAGCTTAGCTAATAATACAGCATGCATGTAATTTTCTCGATTATTTTAGAAAGATTGGTGCTAAATATATTTATACAGAAAATACTTATTGAATCTTCCAAGTTATTTTTTTTTGGGGGGGTGGGAGTGAAGTCAGGGGTGGCAAATTTAAAATACAAAAACTACTGTAGTCATCACTGTGTAAACAATGAAGCTTTGAAAAATAAACAAGAAACAGATGAATGTATAGATTTCAGGTGGTGATAATAGAGAAGTAAGAGGCTCTTGGGAGGGCTTGGTACTTTTAGAGAAATAAGTCACAAATATATTTCTATTATCTTAAATAATTGACCAAGCATTTTGAAGACTCCCCAACATCTACTATTAACTAAAATAAAAAGTTCAACTTTTAATGACTGTGTATCTTCACTTTGCTCAATATTCCTATTAATCTTGAACACCTTCATTGCTTTTAATTTTCTCTATTATATACAGTCTTCGACAGATAGCTACATTTATTAGATCTCCTTCAGCGTGAACTTACTTAAGAAAGCTCTTGAAACCTGCATGAAAATATCTTTGAGGAAGGAGCCATGAGTTACATTCTAGAAATCAGGGTTTAAGGTAGCTTTCCTGCTCAGCACTTGCTCTGGCTCTTGTTCATGCAATGGCAGAAAAAAAAATCATATTATATCAGAAAATACTAAACATGTCTTTATTTCGAATAAGGTAGTCTACCAGCCCCACTGAGCCAAATAATTATCATTTTAAATATGAGACATCGGTTCTCAGAGGAAAGTAGTGATGTGGTTTGGGTATCAGAGAACTAATTACAAAAGCACCCTGAGGTCACCTTGGGGCTCCTCCCCCTCGTCTGTGGGAGGGTTCTGGCTTTGTTGGGTTCAGCACTAAGGAGAGCTCCAGAACCATTGACATCATCACCCTGGATTTACTCCTGGCTAACTTTGTTTCTAGCTGTGGGGAATAACTGTATAAACCATACCTGATCTCGTGTGTGAATACTGGTGTTTGTCCTTTTTTCCAGTTTAAGGTAGGCTACAGGATTGAATTCCAACTAATATGCACATGCTCAAAAGTACTATGTGCTATCCTGGGGTCCGGGACATTACACTTCCTATGCATATTTCTCTGTGGTCTCTTCAATCAGGATGATGATACCTCAGGGCAAATTTGGGAGTCATATGGTACACAGACAAGGTTGTCACACCCTGAGCTTTAGAGGACGGGGTGGAGAAGAGTGAAACTGGTTCTTATGAGATATAAACAAACACCTGTTTTTCCCCTGGAAGTTGATGAGTTCTTGAGTTTTATTGGTTACAGTCCTTTAGTGCAGTTTGCCCCACCCTAGTCTTAGGTGATTCTAGAACCTTTTCATTAGCCCTATTTTCTGCACTGCTTTGAAACCATGTTAGTGGTTACTACTCACAACAGTCTACATTTCTCAGATCCCCCTCCTTATTTACACTTCCTGTATTTCTTGAAAATGTCTCTAAGCTTTTAATACACATGTAAAATGTAGGCACAATTTAGTATTACAGCCTCTGTCTAGATATTCCTCACTGCCTGATATGGTCATAAGTGGGGCTTTCTCTGAAGTGGCTGGATCTAGTGTGTGGCTTTGGAATTGACTCATGGTGCAGTGCTATGCTCAAGGGCGCTAGGATTAAGGGCATGAGTGCTACCTGTCACAAATAGTCTATGTGAGATAAAAAGGCAGAAAAATGATCTTAAGGGACCTTGCTGCTTATTTTAAAATTTATTTTTATTGGTACACTTTATATACATATTGTGATCACACTTGACATTGAGAATTTATACTAGTGCATAACACAACTTAATTCCCATTTTTTCCCATTCCCCTGCCCCACCAAACCCCACTCCTTATATACATAAGCTTTGTTTCCTGTTTACCAACCTTTTTTGGACTTTGCTGCTTGCACTGTCTTCTGCTGGCAATGAGTTATTTTCTTCTCTGCAATGCCTGCTTGGCATGTGCCACTCTGCCTTGGAGCCAGCCAACTGTGGACAGAAACCTTTATGAACTGTAAGCAAAATAAACTTTTCCTCTTTTAACTTTGAGTGTTGGATATTTTGTCTCAGCAACAAGGCAAAAGTACCAAAGACACTTAATCATCTCTTTTATTTCCTTTTTTGCAGACTCATCATGTCATCTATCTTAAAATTTCATATCTTTTCCTCTTTATGTACCAGAGGAGATATTATAATAATCTATGCTCTCAATTTTTCTTTCTCTTATCCTCCAAAATAATTTGGTAAAAACAATTATCTACTATTTCCTTGTAGCATCGTCTCTTAATTTATATTAGCCTCACCCTTTCTGTCTGCCAGTGGTTTTTGTTTTTTATATTGATAAATCAGTCAAATATCCCCCTTTCTCTTTGCGTAGCTGTCAGTAACTCCATTAAACTTTCATTCATCATCACATTTGGGGAAAGCTAATTTGCATGAACCTCAGAGACTTCCTTTAGGGTCTCATGTTTGTCTTGGTGGGAATTGTTCTCGCCAAGGTTGCAGCTGTGGTAATAGTGGCATTCTCTGTTCCTACTCTTATCAACACTTCTTTACCCCTAGACTTGTTTATAATTGTTCCCTAATGGAATAATTCCTTGATCTTTAAACTAATAGGATTCTCCAAGCTCATTAGATATTTCTGTTTCAACTTTTCTAACTCTTTTTCTGGCTTTGTGCTAAAAACTTGTGTTACCTGCAGACCTGAATTCACACCTGTAAGCTGTCTTCTTTTTCCAGTACTACTTTAGCTCCTCCTGATCCATAGGAGTAATCAGTATCCTTCCATTTTGTATAATTTATATGGCATTATTCTTATTCCCTAATCTTACAAATATCTCTTGTAACTATGTACCTTGTTCCAAATAAAATGTTATGCTCTGTATAAAGCTTCTCTGAATCACTCAGATGATATATAAAATATATTTTATTTATACTTTATAATGTGGTTATCTGACTAGTCCCCAAAATACAGTTGGCCTATATAAACTATTTCCTTGAAAGGAAGAAGGAAAGAATGAATGAAAGTTATAGAGATGAAAAATTTCTTTCCCTGGATAATTTTGGGTATTTACAACCAAATACAATAGCTATAGTCTATGACTGTGGAGACCCTGCACGTAACCTGCAAGTACCGTCAGTAGGCATCATGTATCTAGTGCTGGGTAAGCTCGTTGTGTTTCTCCCTCCCTTTTCTGAAGAATGATGAATCAGGCTCATCACAGTATTCAATTAATTTTTCACAGTCCACTCCCGAGGGAGTCTGTGCCCAGTGCCCTCTAACCAATGATCCATCATGCTTCTGTGGTTGCACCCAAGGCGGCAGGCAGCTGGCCTGTGACATACCCCAGGTTGTTGAATGCAGTGTGTCCCCATCCAAGCAGGAAAGGTTCTGGTGACCTTTGATGGCATTTGAGAGAAGTCATTTGCTCTGGCTTTTCTGAGGCCATATTGATCCTTGCCCAGGATTCAATTTTAGACAAACAGGCAACATAATTTATGTAAACTGGGCAGGTAATTAAACTCTCCTCC
This sequence comes from Petromus typicus, assembly GCA_004026965.1. Lineage (NCBI taxonomy): Eukaryota > Metazoa > Chordata > Mammalia > Rodentia > Petromuridae > Petromus > Petromus typicus. The sequence goes on from PVIR01019499.1 coordinate 30,833, forward strand.
TAGGCAAAAAGGTCAGAGCAGAATATTTAAAGTTTCATTTCTAAGTGGAAGCAGTTAGCTACAAAAAGAGAAGAAATCTGAGTGGGGTTGTCATACTGCCAAATGCTACCATATAAATTACTAGGCCCAGATTGTCTTGCTAGACATAGATCTGAATTCTCTCTGCTGAAGGAGCTAGAAAAGGAGAGAAAAGTCATTAAACATAAAATTTTCATATTTAAAATGAATGATAGGTAGCAGACTCATTGCTAAGTTGTGATGAAATATTCAATAACATTTTCACAGTAATTTAAAAATAATAACTGACTTTAAAAAGTTGCAAGTTCAGCACAAAGATATTTTTCTTATTTTCTGAGCCTTGGGGAGTAATCTACTCTCACGATGATGTCTCCTTGCTCTCAGATCAATTACTACTCATTTTCTATAAATACAAAGGTTTTCTTGTGTAATCACAAAGCAGCTATCAAGAACAGAAGTTAACTTTGATATATGACAACTGTTTAATCCGAAGGCCCGACTATAATTTCTCTAAGTGTTCTAACAATGTTATTTGGAGAGAAGGGGCTACATTTTAGTACTGCATTTAGATCTTATGTCCCTTCCGCTTTTCTCACTCTGGAGTAATTATTCATACTTCCTTTGACTTTCAGGATGTTGGTATTATTGAAAGATGACAGAACAGTTATTTCACACCAAGTCTTCTATTTTTTTCCTTACTAAACTCATGATATGCACCTTTTGCAGGAGGAGCTATGGAGAAGGTTAACGTCACACTTATTGTATCCTGTCTAGGCACATGTGGTTCTGACTCGTCTACACCCTTGTCATCACTTAAGTGAGTTTTTGCTGATTTCATCATTGTTCCTTTCATGGTTAAAAGTGTGTGAAAGCAGTAAGTATGTAAGAGACTATGTAAATATCCCGTTATTCATAAAACCTCCAATTCATTAGTGACAGAGTGAGACCATAGTAAACAGTTGGCATCTCACTTTACTCAAGCACTTGCACAATGCTCTCATTTTCTGACTTTCTCTGTCTGATTGGCCAGTGGGAATCTTCATGTTGACCTTCATGTCTTTGTAATGTATCCCATCCACCTTCAGAAACTTTATAACTTCTGACCAAGAAAGGT
>PVIR01019500.1:0-32019 GCA_004026965.1 Petromus typicus
GACTGTTACCCTGAGTTAGAGATAAAGCAGCTGGGACCCAGGGCAAGGCTTCTGTGCTTGCTGGTGTGGCTGTTGCCATTGCTTTTGTTTTCATCCTGGGGCTGGCCAGATGTCTGGGCAGCTGTCTGCATATCCCTCTCCGCCATCGCCCCTACCCTTTTTCTCTGCCTCTTGTCTCCGTCTTCTCATTGAACTCCATACCCAATCCCGACCTCCTACCCTTTTTATTTTTAACTTTGAGACAGGATCTTGCTAAGTCACTGAGTAGTCTTGAGTTGAATTCAAATTTACAGTCCTCTTGCCTCAGCCTCCCAGAGTGCTGGGATTGCAGGTGTGTGCCACCACAGTTGGCATCTGTCCTCCTCACTTGACAAAAGCTTCACAGACTTCTGTGTTTGGAGACAAGTCCCAGTGGAAGCTGGCCAGGGAGAGGTGGCTTCTGCAGGCCTGGGACATCCTTCAGATGTTACCAAGCTGGCCTTGCTGTCCTAACACCTGGAGTTTGGAAGAGTGGGCAGGGAGAACAGATGTGGGGCTGATGGCTGGGGGCCCCGGGGCAGTTGTGCAGCCCAGCAGGGAGGACACAGCTCTCCTGGGCCCCAGAATCTGGTCATCTGCTGCTGGTTATCATTTCCAGCTTGTGTGGGGTCGGACTGCCTGCTGGTCCCTACTTTAGTCCCAGAAAGGCTATGCTAAAGATGTAAATATCGTATTGCAAGAGGCAAGAGCCATTATTATGTGACAGGGCTAAGAGGAGTGATAGCTTGTGCTCCTGTGCATCCTAGCTCACCAAGGGCTGAGGGCTGAGCGCTGCCCTTGTCTTCTCTCTCCTGGCCCTCTCTGCGGAGGGCTGGGGTCCAGCTCCAACACAGCTTCCTCCCTGGCCTCGGCAAAACCCTGAGCCTCAGATGTCCCTGAGTTCCCACATCTGGAGCAGGAGGATAATGACTCGCTGCCTGCCAGGGCTGTAGGAAGATGAAGCGAGTCAGCGTGTGTGCGCAGCTCGGAAAAGGCTGCTGTCATCACATCATTATGGGCCCATTACTGTTATTACCATTGCAGTTATTAGAGAGGCAGAGTGCAGGCTTGGATCTGGTAGCTAGGACTCCCGGTGTGAGCGATCCGGCATTCCTTACTCTAGGATTAAGGTCACGTTTCCTTTTATAAACTTCGTGTGTGTGTGTGTGTGTACAATACTGGGTGCAAGTTTTGCTAATTTATCAGGCTGTCCTTGAACTTGCAATCCTCCAACCTCCGCTTCTCCAGGAGCTAGGATTACACATGGCACCACTGCACCTGGCTTATAAAATGCTGAACACCTTTGTTCATGGCCCTATTCATACAGAAGAGTGGTCTCCACTCCTCCCCAGGTCCTTGTCACCAGCGTCATGGCTTCCAGTCACGATCAGGCCTTATCACTTGATCTTCTAACCCCTACCTCCTTGGTTACTTCCAAGCAAGTACCAAACATCATCTACGTTAGCCAGGAGCATTTCAGAGTTGTCTCTAAACAAGAATTCCTTAATGTTCTCATATTTCATGATTGTTTTAAAGTCCTTTTATCTTTTTGATATGGGCTCAGACAAGGTGTGTACTTGACATGTGAGTGTGTCCCCCACTGTGTGTCAGCCACAGCTGGGCAGGGCCTGTCTTGCTGTCTTACATCTTCCGTCTCTGGGATCGCATGTCTGTATTTTCTCCGTGGAGGAGCGGACCCTTTGTCCCAGACACTTTCCCACGGTCTGGATCCTGCCCCTCCATTTCCATGGCATCACTTCCGGAGTTCCTCTGTCCTCTGTGCGGCCTAGAAGCTGGAACTTAGGCCCAAGGCCCATCTGATACAAACTCAGTTTCTCCAGGGAAAAACACTTCGGGGGAGCCATGCAGGAACGTTGGGGTATCCTTCATGCTTGTGTGACTACCAAGTTAGCTTTGAAAATAAAGTATAAAAAAACAAAGTAAGCTGGGTGTAGTGGTACACACCCATAACCCCAGCTGTCCTGGAGGCTGAGGCGGAAACATCACCAGCTCAGGCCAGCCCAGGAAATTTAGAGAGACCCTATGAGAATAAGAATTTCTAGAAAGTGCTGGAGCTGTAGCAGCTCAGGGAAGAGCACTTGCCTAGCGCCACGAGGCTCTGGGTTTCATTCCCAGTGCTCCAAATAAATAAGTGAACAAAGGTGAGAGGATGAAAAAGGAACTTCAGCATCACTCCCAGGGCACAGGAGAAATAGACAGGAAGACCCACAGGACCAAGGCCTGGGCCTGGCACTGCTCCGGGAGAGTGTGCCAGCCCAGCCTCAAGTCAACAGTTGTCACTGGGGAGTGGCCTTGGGTCCCTGCTCTGCTAGAACTTTGGCCTCAGGAAAGAGCCACCCTGCATGTGGCCTGGAGGTCAGCTTCGGGGGCAGAGTAGGTCCCTGGCCAGCTGTGCCAGTGGGCAGCATTCTCAGTCTTGCCGCCTCTTCCTCTGCTATAGCAGGCTGGTGACCACACGTCCTGTGGAGGGCCATGGTGAGGGCTGCTGTCCCTGGAGAGTGGCTGTTACTTTTCTGGGTTAGGGGCCAGATCCCCGTTACCTCAGCTGCTCCCCTTCCTCCCTCTGAGCCCTGCAGGCACCAACCATCCTCCACCTGGAATGCTGGTCCCAACCCCGGCACGGGATCACGGCCTGCTCTGTCTCTTCTCTGCTTATTTGCCTCCCCTTCAGGAGCTTCCTCAGCTTTGTCCCTTCTCCCACTTGCTCACGGGTGTGTGGTCTTCTGTCCCCCACCGCGTGTCAGCTGCAGCGGGCCGGGCCTGTCTTGCTGTCATGTCCTCGCTGTCTGGAACAGGGCTTGTCACCCAGTAAGTGCAGGATAAAGAGGTTTCGATGCTTGGGTGTGAGAGGGTGACCATGGCAAAGTGACGGACTTTGGCCAGTCAGACCGGCATCGCACCCTCGCTGGGTAAAAGCCATGCCTTCGGCCTAGCACCTTCCCATCCGAACCTCTGCGAAGTGGGGCATGAACAGCAAGCACCTCCCAGCACTCTTGTTCTGCACCAGCATGGCGCCTGCCTGTGACGCTTTGTAACTGACCTCCCTGCTATGCTGCAGGCTCCAGCGTAGGGCACAGATGAGCCAGCCAGGCTGTCTGCCACAAGAACACTTCCTGCTGCCCTGTGTGGCCAGCTGTGGTGCCCAGTCTGGGACATCAAAGGCTGGAGAGGCTTCCTGCGTGTGCTGGAGGAGCATCGCGAGGGTGTGAGAGGGAGAGGCCTGGGTGTTGTGGCCACAGCTTGAGGGCTCAGGCCTCGTCTCCCTTGGCGGAAGCAGGCTAAGAGCTGCAAGGGGCCGAGGTGACTGCTGTGATTGTGGTAGCAGTTACAGCCCTGGGGAGGAAACCGAGAGTGAGAGACGGAGCGTTGGCAGGCCTGTGCAGACACAGAGAGCTCCCCGGGGCGGGGCTCGTGCTCCGTATTTTCTTGCATGGTAGTGTGAAACCTGACGTGTATGAAAAATGCAGAAAACCTCCAGGTTCAGTTTCATGAATAATTATCCAGCATATGCCCCTGAAGCTCCCACCCAGAGCCAGGCGACAGGCGTGAGCAGCCCTCTAAGCCCCTCCCCCACGAGCTCTTTGTAGTACTATCAAACATATTCTGCCTCTTTCCCTCCTTTTCATCATTGCTTCTTTTTTGGTGAACTGTGAAAGATTCCAGACACCCTAGAGGAACAGAATCGCTGAAGCCCCTTGGGCCACCGTCAAGCTGAGCATCACACCCGGCTCTCTGTGCTTCGGGTCCCAGGATCTGTCCCCAGGTGCCTAAACCTTGCTGGTCGCTGCCTCCTCCCTGCGCAGCACAGTGTCACCATCCAGGTGTAAAGCTACAGGGAAGAGTACGAGGTTGGTAGTCCTGGGCTGCAGCTTGTTTGCAATATTTTGCTCTTGAGATTCGTCTTGGTAGGTAAAGGAAGCCAAAGAAGGCGACTTCATGCAGGATAGAGGTGGGCCCTTCCTGTCCACAGAGAGCACGATGGACTCATGCAGGTCCTGAGCACCTGTACAGCATACAGGGTTTTGGTACCGCCCATATCTGTCTGTGGGGGGAATGGATCGGGACCTGGGGGCAGGAGTGTCTTTGACTCTTCCCCTTACTCGCCACCTCTTACAGGGACACCTTCTAGGTGGAGATTACCTGTCAGAGGCTCCAGCTCATCTGGCCTGGCTTTGCCTTCTGGCTCTCCTACCTCCCTGGTACAAGGATAGGTACAAATTACAGCACTGGGTGAGCTTGGATATGTAGCAACCCCCACACTACTGTTGACCTCAGTTTTTCCACTTTGGAAACCAGTGATATTGGGTTATTTCATCCATGTAAAGACGCACACCTGTAATGCAGGAGGATCACTGTGTGTTTCAAGGCCAGCCTGGGTTACACAGTGAGTACAAGACTAGTTGGAACTACATAGTGAGACCCTGTCCCAAAAAAACCCAAACAGGCAAATGCAAAATAAAGTAGTCATAAGAGCTGGTGTGTAAACCTGTCAGTGTTAGCTGTCGCTAGTATTGTCATTAGGCCACTCACTTGTTCAGTGGCGGTTGACCAAATCTCCTGGGAAACCAACCTGGCACCCCACTCTAACAAGCCAGTGGTGACCTGTCAAGCCAAGGTCCTGCCCTCGTGGGACCTGCAGTCCAGGTGGGAGGCAGTCACAGCCCAGAGTGACAGCTGTGTTGAGGGAAGCCCAGGGACTGTAGGAGGCCCTGCCTCTAGCCTAGAAAGCAGGGAAGCTTCCTTGAGGAGGAAACACAAGCTGAGCGCTGATGCAGGAGCGGAGTTCATTTCTGGAAGGGTAGTGCGAGCAGAGCGAACAGCATGGTGGAGGGCTGACGGGGGAGGGTCTGTATGTTAACAGGTTTTGTCTGCTTGTTTTCTGAGATAGGTTTCACTGTGTAGTTCAGGCTAGCCTTGACCTCATTATCTAGTCCAGGCCGGCCTTGAACATGAGGCAGTCCTCCTGCCTCAGCCTCTGGAGTGCTAGGATTATGGGGGTGTGCCACCATGCCCAGCTTTTAAATAGTTATTATATTAAAGTGAAAATTTTAAGATGATTCTAGTTTTATGTGCAGTTGTAAGAAATGCGTAAGACTTACCTGATACATCCTTTACCCTGTTTTCCCTCAGTGGTAACTCCACATAAGACAGGAGCACATCCAGGCTGTTGACCTCCCTGCAATCAAGATAGAACATTCCACCAAAAGCCTTCCCCGCCCCTGCCCTTAGCAGCCCCCGCCTGCCTTTCCCAGGTTTATACTTCTGTTGTTTCTACGGAGCTGTGGAGGTGGAGTCTACTGTATCAGCCCTTTGGAATTGCTGCGTTCCTGCAGCACAAGGCCAGGAACCTCAGCAGATAGCCGTGTGTGCTGGAGTTCACTCTTAATGGCTGGGTGGTGCTCCACGTGTCTAATCATCCACCCAGTGTAGGACATCTGCTTGTTTCTAGCTTTTTGACTATTATGAAAAAAGCTGCTACAAACTTCCACACACAGCTTTTTGTGTGGAGCATAAATTTGTTTCTCTGGGACAGATACTCAAGTGCAATTGCTAAGCAAGATGGTGGTTTCACATTTCAAGAAAGTCTCCAGACTGTTTTCCAGGGTGGCTGTACCACTTGGAGTTCCCACCAGCAGTGTGTGAGCGATCTTGTTTCTCTGCAGCCTTACCAGCATTTGGTATTGTCACTCTTTTTTATTTTAGCTCTTCTAATAAGTGTGTGGTGATATCTCATGGTGGCTTTTATGTGCATCTCTGTAATGGCTAATGATGTTGAACATCCTGTCATGCGCTTATCTGCCATCTGTGTCTCCTGGGTGGAATGTCTCGCGTCTTCTGCTCATTTTTGTATTTGATTCTTTGGTTTTGTACTGTTGAGTTCTGAGAGTGCTTTATCTGTCCTAGTTGCTAGTCCATAGTCAGATGTGTGGTTTGCAGATGCTTCTCCCAGTGTGTGATTTATCTGTTATAAACTTCTTCATTATAGATTTTTGCAGACTAAAAGTGATTAAGTCACTTTATTAATTTTCCTTTTATGGATCATAGGTTTGATGTTAAGTATAAGAATCCCATGTCTTATACTAGATCCTGAAAATTTTTTTCTAAGATGTTTGAAGTTTTATATTTCAGGCTGTGATCCATTAAGTTTTTTGTTTTGTTTTGTTTTGTTCTGTTTTTTTTTTTTTTTTTTTTAAGGTTTTTTGAGACAGGGTCTCACTTTGTAGTTCAGGCTGGCCCCAAGCTCAGCCTCAAACTCACATCACAGCAATCCTCCTGCCTCTGCCTCCCGAGGGCTGGGATTACAGGCGTGAGCCACCACGCCCAGCACTGTGGTATGTGGTACTGGTTGCTGCTAGGGTGAGTCTCCACGCCCAGTATTGTATGTGGTTACCGGGGAATTGAACCCAGGCCCTTGCGCTTGCAAGACAGGCGCCGGAACCACTGAGCTATATCCCCGGCCCCTGTTCTGTTGTTTTTGAGACAGCATCTTGCTTTTGTAGTTCAGGCTGGCCCTGAGCTCACTATGTAGCTCAGACAAGCCTCATACTCAGCAATCCTCCTGCCTCCGAAGTGCTGGGATGACAGGCGGGAGCCACCACGCCCCCCTGCACAGTGGTATGTGGTATTGATTGCTGATGGGCGTGAATCCCCACACCCAGCATTTTGATATGTGGTTACCAGGGATTGAACTCGGACCTTGCCCTTCCCAGGCAGGAGTTCATTTTTGTGTAAGCATGAAGGTTTAGATCGAGGTTCTTTCTGTTGCTGTTGCATATGGCTGTCCAGGTGGTCCAGCACTCTTTAAGAACTAGTCACTGCAGCAAGATGCCACTTCACATCTATGGAGTAGCTATTGACAAAAACAAAACCCAAACAGAATTAAGCACTGGGAGGCTATGGATCCCCGGTGGAATTGTAAAATGGTGTAGCTAGTGGGGGACAGTGTAACCATGTCTCAAAAGTTTAAGATAGAATTACCAGATGGCTCAGCAATTTCACTGGCAGGTGTACATCCAGAAGAGGTGAAACGGACTTGGACAGGAGTCCATGCACCCAAGTTCAGAGCAGCATTATTCACAACAGCCAGAAGGTAAAAATTAACCAGGACCCGTCAGTAGATGAAAGGAGAGGCAAAATGTAGCGCATATGCACAAAGGAGTATTATTCAGCCACAAAAAGGAAGGGCATTTCGAAAGGTGCTATCATGTAGGTGGATCTTGAAAAGATTATGCTCAGTGAAATAAGCTAGATGTGGAGGACAAATATTGTATGATTCTACCTGTATGAGGGGCCTAAAATAGGCAAATTCAAAGGGACAAAAAAGTAGAAGAGAGGTCCCCTAGGGCTCAGGGAACAGAGGAAGAGGAAACTGTTCTTTTTTACTGGGTCCAGAGTTTCTGTTGGGAGTGACAAAAAGGTTTGGGTATAGATGGTATTGATGCTTATACAACACTGGGAATGTATTTAAAGCCACTGAAGCACAAATGGTTGAAATGATAACTATTGTGTATATTTTAGTGCAATAAAAAATAATTTAATTCTTCAAACCCAGTTAGGTGCCTTGGTGCAGCTGCTTTCCGGGTTCCCTGTGCTGCTGTGCTCGTCTATGTCTGCCTCTCGCCATCTGGATGACTGCAGCTATGTGGCAGGCTTTAGTGTTGGGCGGAGAGATTCCGCCTACTTTATTCCCTCTTTCCCCAGGTGAGCTCTTCTTGGGCCTGGGCCTGGGCCTGGCGTGTCTGGAACTCTTCCAGGTCACCCTTTTGTGCAAGATGGCGCTGTGGTTTGAGCAGCTTCATCTTTGCCATGTCCGCTGTCCTCAGCCCCACTATCTGACCCATGCTGGTCCTTGGTGGACGTCCCAGCCACCATCCGCAGTTGTCAGGGCCAGTGCTGCCACCTTCCCTCTCGCCCCCACTCCCACATAGGACCCCTCGGTCCCATCGAGCAAGCGTCAGAGTCTCAGCAGGGCCCACCGAGGCCTCCCCCAGACCATCCTCACGTCCAGCCCTGTCCTTGGCTGTGCCTGCAGCGAGCCTGTGTCAGCTGGAATTTCACATCTCATTTGTCGATACTTGAGTGCAAGCCGCATGGAACAGGGACCATGCTGTGCTTTGCCGGCCTGGGCAGCGCGTGGTGCACATGTGTTGGATTTTGCTGGGATCATGAGTGTTGAAGGAAGTTGTACGTGGCTAGAATAGGCGACTGAGGGGAGAGGAGTGTGGAGAAATGAGGGCATAGGTAGATGTGGCGTGGGGACCCTGGCGAGGAGATGGCCTTAGCTGTGTGGGCCGAAGTACATTTTCAGTAGAGGGCCTTAGTCAGATTAGGTTTACAAAGGTTTCCCTGACCTCGCAGAAAAAGAGGCAGAGGCTTTGAATAGACACTTAGCGGAAGAGGACATGCTGATGGCTTTTATACTCTACCAAGTAGAAAATGCAAATGAAAACTAGGCTGAGGGTGGCCGGCTGTTCTGTCCGGTGAGGTCAGGGGGTTGTGGCACCCTGTGGTTGGAGGCGGCAGGAGGACAGGCCGTCCTCACAGAGCTGAGTGGGGCAGCCCTGCACAGGGCTCTGCAGTCCCGCTCCCAGAACTCACCTGCATGCTGGCTCGCGCCTGTGTGGAGTGACAGCTGCTGGGGTTAGTGTGGGCTGTGCTGTTAGAGCAAAGCACAGACCCACCAGGGGTCCCCTGGGGTGGGCTCCAGGTACCGCTCCCCTACTGAGGCCGTCTCTTCCTTGCCTTCCTCTACATCATTACTAAAGTACAATAAAAATGATTTAAGTTTTAAAACCCACTTAGGTCCATTTGCCTGGTTCTGTACGTCATCTGAACCGAATCTTAGGATGCACAGTTTCCCATTTGCTGCCTCTGACTAGCAGTTTTTATAGTTGCCGTGTAGTCGCTCATCTTGCCCCCTCTGTGTGCGTCCAGGAAGCCACTAGGGCACAGCACACCTGCCATCACCTGTGGATGAGCATGGTCTCATCCTCAATTCCGGTCTCCAGCCGATCCAGACTGCTGACTGCCAGGAAGCTGTGGGACCCACGTTTTGCTTGCATTTGTAGTCAGAAGAGCTCTTGCCAGGTCCCCAGTGTGTGTCTCCCACTCAGTTGGGTGCTGCCCAGCTCTTCCCAAGGGCCAGGTGCATAGGAGAGGTGCCGGGTGTAGAATAGTGTATGTAGTGTGCTGCCATTTGGGTTGTTTTTAAGAAAAGCGTTTTCCTTTTAGGAAAAACTCTTCTAGGGGTTACTTGCAGGGCCAAAGGAGGCCATCTTGCCGCTGTTTACCCTGCTCACCTTTTGGCTTTGGAACCACAGTCCTGTGTTACAATGCAGACAGAAATGGAAAGGAAAGGGCAGCTGAACGCCAGGAGTACAGAATGTGGATAGTTGAGAATCACCGGGCTTAGCCTCCCTCTTCCTCTCCGTGGGACCTAGTTTCCTCCTGCTGGCCAGGGCTACCCAATCTCAGCCGCCCCCACCAGAGCTCAAACCTGCCTGTCTGGTTTGGGGAGGCCGCCCTTCTGCCTTTCCTCTGGGACGCTGCCGCTTATAGGTGCCCCACCCCCACAGGGGAGGGGCTGGCTGGAGATGTGGGCTGCCTGTGGTGCCCCAAGCCTGCCTCAGCCCCTGCTCAGAGCCTTTGGCTGGGTCTGCAGGTGATGGACAGAGGGGGTAGAGGGGCTCCAGGCCGTTGGAGCAGGGCCGTCTCCCAGACCACATTCTGTGTCTGTGCTTAAGGAGTTGGCTGTGGGGGAGGGGAGTAGCAGAACAAGGACTGGGAAAGACTCAGGCGTCCCTGTCCCTGGGTCCTGCTGCTCGCCGGACCAGTGTCCCCAGCAGAGTCCCTCTAGGCCAGTGGTGCACCTATGGCACCTGCACCACTGGGGGCTCTTTGTATTATTAAAAGCTCTAGAAGGTTCTAGGTTTGCCATCATTGCTGGAGGCTGCGAGAAGGGAGTTCTGTCTCATTCGTCCACTGCAGAGTTCTCAGGGTCCGAAACAAACTTGCCTCCTGTGTCAGGAGCTGAATAAGTTAAGTGGATGAGAGAGGCGACACACAAGAGTGGTCAGTGCCGCCTGGGGAGGAGCAAGCTGCAGGTTCAAGTCCAGAGAGGCACCTGATCTGGCCTGAAGTGTCAGGCCAAGGCTCCTGCCTTCCAGAGCAGGTGCCTTTCAGCCCTGGGGGGACAGCAGGTCTTCACAGGGGGTACTGCTCTGCAGCAGCCCTTTCTCCTGTCCCCGATGGGAGATTCTGAGTAAGCCACCCACATCCTGTGTGCAGCCAGCTCAGGCTGTAGGCACTGGGACTGAGATCCTGCCTGTGAAGCCTGGCCCCTGACCTCTCTGGTTCCTTGGATAAATTGCTCACCTTTCCCAGGCCTCATTTTCCCCTGTTGTAAAATGGGTCTGCTAAATACCTATCGTATCTAGGACAGTGATGAAATAAAATGATTTAACCATGTCCTTGCGCAGAGCAGGGCCTGACCCAGAGTGAGGCCATGTACGTTTAGCAGGGTTAGTCCCACCCCGTGAAACAGCCAACGTGGCCTTCAGGCATCCTGGGTCCCACTGTGCTGTCCCTTTGTGATCTCACTATTCCTCCTTTGTGCCTCTGGCAATATTTGCCCAGCCTTGGAACCAGAGAGGATGCAGCCAGTCCTGCATAAGAGCCCTTGCACCCCTCCCCAGAGACCGTTGTCCTGCACGTCGCCCCTGTACCTGCAACTCCCCAAGCCTGTTGTTCGCCTCTGCCATCCTGAGTCCTGGCTTCCCTAGCCCCTGCCTCCCAGTCGGTGCTGTGTCCTGGAGACCGAGCCTGCTGAAGCTGGCTGCAGTTTCTGTCCGTGGCAGCCCATCCTGTGTCCAACAGCTTGGGCCATGTGGCTCAGGCCCACCCAGCTGGCTCTGGTCCAGGCTCGCCCCGCCCTGCCTCCCGCCCTCTGTGGGCAGGAGCCCCAGTCAGGCTCCACTGCTGCCAGGGCAGGGCCACACTGCCACTTCTGCCAGGGAGGCTGGGGTGCGGAGCCAGCTGGCTGCCCTTGGTGGGGCCCGGATCCCCACTGCCTGCCTGTCCACGGGCATCCTCTGTCCACCAGCACCTCCCTCATGGCCCGGGAAGCGGGGACCAGGATGGTGGAGGTGAGCTGGAGAGAGGAGACTGGAGGGGTGAGGAGCCCTGCCTTCCCTGGGGCCAGGGCGGGGCCGTGACGGTTTCCATGTGTGTGAAGCGGCAGGTGCCTGTCCTCTGAGGACACACCTATGCCAAGTGCAGCTCCCTGAGCCTCTCTGTGCCAGCTCGTTTCTGGAGTCGGGTGCGTGGGACTGAGGGGGCTGTGCTTCTCTGAGTCAGTCTGGGACAGACTGGAGTTAATGAGGGGATTCAGGGTGTCATTCTCTACCAAGTGTGGGTCTCCTGGTCGAGCTGTCTGTCTCAGGCTGTCCCTGGGCATCTGTATGAATGTCTGGGAGTCTTTCTAAGCAAGGCTGGCAGTCGTGGAGCACGTCCCTGTGTTTGTAGAAGGTGCCTGGGGTTGTGGTGTGTCCGTCTGCAACTCCATGTGGTCCCTGGGCCTTGCCAGTGGTCTTGGGTGGCAGTTCCTGCATCTCTAGTAGTGTGCGGTCATTACATGTCAGCAGATGCCTGCTCTGGGCTGCCTGGTGTCCCAGCCTCTCACACTGGGGCCTCTGTAGCTCCTCCCAGGGCATCTCCTGCTAATGTCCCAGGTTCTAGAGCAGGGACTTTTTGGCTCAGGGCGCATGTCCCTACCCTATACCTCACAGCAAGGAAAGCACCAACCCAATCCTATGATGGCCACCACCTTGGTGCCCTGGATGTGGATAGGAGGTGGGTTGTTGCTGTCCCTGGCTGGTCAAGGAGCTGTGTGACCCTGAGTGGGTGGGGTCCGGGTCCCATGTGGCTAGCCTCGGACATCCCATGCACACGTGGGGGAGGGTAGGTCATCTCTGTGCTTGGGTTCCTGTGTGTTGAGTGGAGACAGGAGGACAAGGAGGTATCAGTTGCTACATAGTTTGTCCCCACATTTGCGGGTGACCCTGAGGGACATTGCGGGGCAGGGGAGGTGGACTAAATGAGGCTGTGAGCCTCCTTTTTGCCTCCTTATCCCCTTCTCTGTGGCCTCCAGGGAGAGACAGAGGTGTCTATCCTGGTGTCCCCGGTACCCCTGGGCACATCTGGGAGTGAGGGGTGCTGAGGGTGCCCTTTTTGTCTTGCCTTCAGGCTGGGGTTAGGGGCTGGGTGAGCTGGCTGGGTGGTGAGCGCTGTCCCCTCATTCAGCCACACTGCACTGCACCCACCCTGGTGCTGCCAGGCCGGGAGACACAGCTGACCAAGATGGCCCCGGCCTTCCTTCCAGGTATACCCTGTCCAGAGGCAGAAGCAGAGCTGTCCTCACACAGTGGCAGCTGGTCCTGCTCCCCTCACCCTGGCCCTCGAAGTAAGACTGGCACATTGCTTGGCCTGGGGAGGACTGTGCCCAGCTCTGTTTTTGGTGTGTTCTTCATACATGTTTTCATCCACTGAACGATCCATTGACACAGCAACAGTAATGACAACAGCAGTCAGCCGTACCCAGAAACAGTGTAGCCCAGACTGTGCTGTGTGCTTTACTTGTGTCATCTCCTTCACTCCAGTCATTCCCACAGATAAGGACTGCACCGCCCTGGATTTGCAGATGAGCACACTGAGGCCCAGAGAGGTGCAGTGACTTGTCTAGGAGCACACAGCTTGAGATGGTGGAGCCTGGACCTGAATCTGGCCATCTGCTTCTAGGTACCAGCTGCCTGCTGAACCCTGTCTGGGCCATCCCTGTGCTGGGCAGCAGCCACGAAAGACAGGCTATCTTCCTGAGGGTGCCCAGCCATTGGGGAGACAGTAATCAAAAGAGCACACAGACAAACGTACAATTGTAGTTGTGGTAGTTGTCCTTTGGAAGGTAAGTGAGCTGGTGGCAGTTTGAAGGAAGAGTAAGAGATGAGAAGGCAGAGGCTGGGGTGAGAGCGTTCTGGGGCCAAAGCCAAAGCAGAGTCTGTGTGGGGTCCTGGTGCAGAGGATGGCTCTGCCTGCTAGAGCAGGCTGCCCTGGCTCCTAAGGGGACTGACTTCCCATAGCCAGGGTACCCTGGAGTTGCATCATGTTGTGCGATTTCCCTGGAGTGGGAACTGGTGCGTCCCTGGAGGCATCTCCAGGTTTGCCTTCTATTTGTCACTGAACTATGAAGCTGCTTCCTCTGATTGCCCGCTGATGAGGCCTGGCACCTGTGGTGGGTCTCCCTGCAGTGGGGATAGAAGGGTGGCTCACCATGAGCCCTGCTGGCAGCTCTAAGGACACGCATCAGGCTTGCCCCGAGTTCTCAGGCCTTAGGCTGCACAGGACCCAGGCCGTGCCAGAGTCTGCCTGGCATCCTTCCCTCCTCCTCCAGTGAGACTCATCATACAGGCAACCCTAGGTACCCGCCGTGTGCCAGGCACTGTTCCACAGGGCCACAGGGTGGCCCCAGATTTTGTTAAGTCAGAGCCGGCCTCTGAGGAGATGCAGCAGCCCTCAGGGGATGGCTGCTGGGGCACACCCTGCCTGGGTGCCGGGTGCAACCACAGCCGGCCAAGTTGCTGCTCCTGCCCTCATGGGCTGCCAGAAGAGGGGCCAAGGCAGTGGGGGACAGAATGGCTCCCCGACGGCAGGAGCGGCTAGCTCCCGATAGGTGGATTGTGTGCCAGGCCTGCTGCCTCAGCCTTTGGGGGAACCCAGGACCTTTTTCGCTTTTGCCCCTCTGCAGTTCGCTGACTCCCCCTGTGGCTCCCATTGGACTCTCACAGCATCCTCCTCCCTGGTCCCCTGTTTCTGTCCTGCCCCCCACACAGCCCTACCATAACCAGACTGAGCCCAGGAGGTACTGTGAGGCCCCGGTCCTCACACCCTCCTTGCTCAGAGCCTCCCTGCTGTTGTCACTAAGAAAGGGCGCTGTCCACCCATCACCCACAGGCCCCACTCAGTCTGCCCTCACCTCCCACGTGTCTGTTGGCACTCACCCGCCTTCCAGCAGCCTCCCCACCATGTCCCCACATCTGGCACGAGCCTGCCTTGGGGCCTTCGCCCTGGGGCTTCACACTGCTTGGCTGTTCCCTGCCACGGTGCCAGGTCTCCCCCGTGGGGCCCCCCAACGCCTCGTAAGTGAGGCTCTGTTTCCTCCCCACACTGCTGCTCCTGTGCAGACCTCCCAGTGCTGCCTGCCTTGACTGTGTCTGAGCTGCCAGGGCCAGGATGCTTCTGGGCGTCCCATCCGCTGCTCAAGCCCTGGCTACCCAAGCCTGCCTCAGGAATGATCCACGGGCCGATTGCTCAAGGGCTGGTAGCTGTGACTTGTGGGTTCTCTTGTGGTGGAGAACAGGAGGGACGAGAGGACATGTCCGTCCCAAAGCCCACCAACTCCTTAGAACCGGGCTCAGAGCAGGAGGCTGAGACTGCGTGATGGGGTGAGCAGGTGGTGTGAGAGCCAACACAGCTGTGGAGGTGGGAATGGTGCCCGGCACTCGGGTCACTGTGGGCCTGCCATGGGCTGTGTAGGCAAACCGGACTCTCCTGCATTGTCACAGTATAGCTCTGCAAGGCTGGGGAAAGCTGAGGTAGGAAGGTGCCTTCCCAGGGTGAGTAGAAGATTGTGTGGGGTGGAGGCCTGGAGCTCAAGCTGGAGACAGTGAGCACATCTTCACTAGCCCTCCCTGACTGACGTTTTACCCTGGGGGCTGAAGCGAAGGCTGTGACCCTGGCTGTGCCCATGTGCTTGCCTGGGACCCGATTCTGGCCGGCCAGCCCCGCTCCACAGCAGGGTCAGCAGCCTTATTGAGCTAGGGAGGGCTGCAGTGGGAGTCAGGAGCTACAGGGTTTGCTCACACACGTGCATGTGTGTGCACACACACACAGCTTTGTCACACAGCACATCTTGCTCTTCCACTGAGCCAGTGCCCGGGGGGGGGGGGGGGGCATGAAGGGACAGAGGTAGAACAAGGAGGTGTACGGGAGCCTGGACACTTTGAAGCTTTTGCTAGCCCAGGTCAGAAACAGCCTGTTCCACATGTTAACGAGTTCAAGAGATTTTTTTTTAAATTGAAGTAAATATTTTCAAGTAGGATACAAAGTGTACTTGCATTTTGAGGATCAAATACTGTACTTCAGAGGCAGCTGTGCCCCTGGCTGGGGCTGGGGCTGTGGCCCAAGTTTCTCCATCCGCCTCCTCTCCCCCTCCAGGGTCACCAGGTCACCATCCTCCTCTGGGGCCATCCCACGTGTTCCTCCTGACCCCAGGGCTGCCGTGGGGGGCGGTGTGCAGGGGCAGTGCCCAGTACCATGGTTTGCGGTTCACCCCATGATCCTCAGCACCTCACTGGGGACTGGACAGTGCTGCAGGTGTTGGGTAGAGCAGGGAGCAAGATGACAGCAATGGTCATTGCTCTTGAGGACTGACTTGGGGAAGAGGTAGACACAGCATTGAAAGGGTGCACACACGTACACACACTGTGTGTGGCGTGTGCAGATGAAGAGACGAGGTGGCAGGACAGGAATGTGAGTACAGGGCATGCGTGGGCTGGACAGCAGGCTCCAGCCAGGCAGCCCCTGCCAAGGCCCCGGGGGACACATCTGGGGCTTGATGCTAAGCGGGAAGGCTGTGGGCTAGACAGAGTGAGCAGATGCAGGGCGGAGAGGAGGGTAGCCTGCTGGTGGGAGCTCCCTGGGGCCCACGTAGGCCAGGAGCAGTCTGACTGCTTCAGACTCCCAGGCCTGCTCTGCTTGGTGACCTCAGAGAGCGATTTCACCTTTGTGAGCCTCAGCGTCTACATCTGTAAAGTAGGCCCGAGTGACCACCCCACCAGGGTTGCAGGGAGCCATGAACTTCATGGTGGCATCTGCCTGAGGGGCGGGGTGGTGGGTCAGGACTGGAGCTGAGCCTCAGTGAGCCATCTTCGTGGCCAGGGACCTTCGTCCAGATGTCTCATGTACTGCTGATGGTTCTTCCAAAGGCCTGTGGAGAAGGTCGAAGCCACAGAGGTGGCTGCTTGCCGTGCCCAGCGCCTGGAGTCTGATGTCCAGCTGTCACCCTGCCCTTGCTGGGGTAGTGGGTGCCTGTCAGCCTCATGTTCCTTGTGTGCTGCATGAGGTAGTGATGGCTCCTTCCTCCTGGGCTGGAAGCGCAGGTTGCTCGAGAGATGCTGGTTAGTGTCGAGAGGGGCTGCAGCCTGGATGATGATGACGTTGAGCACTTAGCAAGTGCAGTGTGGCGCTGGTCCCTGGGCTGTCTTTGAGCCTGGCCCCGGTGCCTTGCGGGGCCTTGCGCTTCTGTGTGATTTCTTGTGGAAACTTCAGAAAGCAGCCACTGTCGTCACTCTCTGTTAACAGAGAGGCTACATCAAGCCCTGCAGTGGGGCGGATCAGCCCCTCTCCCACTTCACTCCTGGTAGCAAACCATGTTAAGGCTTGGGCTGCCTCTGTGAAGTTCTGAGCCGACCTGGACCTTGTCCCTGCCTGGGGTCCCTGCCTTGGGTGCCTGTGGGCCGGGACTTCATGGGAGGGGCCTGGGTGAGGCTGCTGCCTGATCATTATAAACATAGCCAGTTCCTCTGTTTGTCCTGCCCTCCGTGTGGTGCCCAGAGGAAAGGGGTGGCTCAGGCAAATATCCGGAGGTGTGCCCCTCTGCCCCCTCTGCCTACGGGGTCACATGCAGTGGCAGCATGCCAGGGGGCTGGGGAAAGGCAGCTCCAGGGCCCCCCACCTCTGTCCTGAGCTCCTCCCACTCCAGGCCCTGGCGCTTCCTCTCTGTGTCATGAGGGGTCACATGGCTGACCCTGTTCCCGCAGAGGCGGGGGCCACCTTGGTGCCGTGGAGGAGTCCAAGGTGAGGAGCAGGCCACACACGGAAGCCAGGGGCCGCGGGACATGGGTGTGGAGCTGGGGCTTTGCCAGCACTAGCAAAGGGTTCACAGTCAACTGTGGGAGCTGGAGCTAGAAGGACCTAGAGCCAAGGGCAGAGAAGGCAGGAAGAGGTGTGGGACAGAGAACGGTCAGGATACCAGGTGCAGAGAATGAAAGGCTGGACCGAGGGATAAGCAGCGCTCACGACCTGCTCAGGACCTGGCACTGGGGAGAATCCCTAGCAGCTCCTGGTTTGGCAAAAAGTACCCTGCCCCTCCTGGGCTGTCCCACCCCACATCCGGGTACCCAGGCCTGGGCAAGTGGACACAGGGCCTGAATCTGACCACCCACTGGCCCCTGGGGACTAGCTGAGACAGGTTGGCTGCTGGGTCCCCACCCACCTCCCACTGGGCTGCCACTGCCAAACCGGTTCCCCCAGATGGCCTCTCATTGATGGTCTTCCTCTGGGCTGAGTTGGTCCCACCCTCTTCCCCCTCCCTCCTTCGAAATCTTCTGCTCACAGGAAGGAGTCCACATGGGACCTCCAGGCTTGGAAGGGAGGGGCCACATGGCCACAGACACACTGAGGTCCACATGACCCCAGGGGCCAGCCCTGTGCCAGGCACTGCACCAGGTGCTGAGAAGCTGCTGTGAATGAGACAGAAGTCCCCACGCCATGTTTCTTCATGTGCTGTGGCCTCCTTCTGAGAAGTCTAGCCTGCGCCCAGCCTGTTGTCCCTCCAGGGCTGGGCTGCATGGGCCAAGCCCAGCCAGCCTGGCTGCAGGCCACAGTCTCACAAAGCATGCAGAGGCAGGAGGGAGTGAAGAGTGCAGGCCACAGAAACAGACCTCAGCGCCAGTCCCATCCCTGGGCTGTCACCCTCTGGGGCCAGGTCCCTCTGCCCACGTGGACCGCAGGGGCTCAGAAGCTATCTAGTTCTCAGCTTGTTCTCTGCACTAGCCAGCAGAGAGAGAGGCTGGGTGCAGAAGAGGTTACTGAAGAATAAATGAGCACATTGATCTTTTCCCATCTTACAGATGAGTAACCCGGAGCCTAGAGAGGAGACGTCACCTGCCCGGGGGCATTTCTAGCCCAGCCAGCCTGCAAGCAGGTCTGTGTGACCCTAGGACCTGTGTGTGGGGCTACTAGGGTGGGGCTGAAGGGCACAGGGCCCTCGTGGCATCGTGCCCGCTCGGCTTGTGCATCGTGCCTGGCCCTGATCAGGGCTCTGTTTGCCCGTTCATTCCTCACTGCAGCCTGGTGGTGGTGGGGCAGGAGAGGGATGGAGAAAGCCCAGCTGCTCGCCCTGGGTCACCTGTGGCAGATGGCAGGAGGAGTTGTATTCGGCTGCTCCCTCGGGTCCCTAGGACTCCTAAAAAGAGCATTCACTTTGGGTCCTAGGGCTTGAGGCCGTTCTGAGTGCCCAGCTGAAGACCAGACCCTAAAGTGGTGTCACACAGGACATCAGGCATCTGTACCTCTCTACCTACCTTTGTCCTAGTTGGCAGCAGAGCCAGGTGCAAACCCAGGTGACAGATGGACCATGTGGGGCCTCTTGGGCCACAGGGGCTCTGAGCAAGAGAGAGTTACAACCTGACCTCTGGCTGCCCAGGGGGAGCCACAGAGTGGGGGGTGCATGGGGGGGTGACAGTGTGAGTCCCCACCTGCCCCTGAGCCCACTGCCCGCCGTGCTTCTCTCCCACAGTGCCCTTGAGTGCAGAGGCCCCGGCACCATGTTTGGGAAGAGGAAGAAGCGAGTGGAGATCTCGGCGCCTTCCAACTTCGAGCACCGCGTGCACACGGGCTTCGACCAGCATGAGCAAAAGTTCACGGGGCTGCCCCGCCAATGGCAGAGCCTGATCGAGGAGTCGGCTCGCCGGCCCAAGCCCCTCGTGGACCCCGCCTGCATCACCTCCATCCAACCTGGGGCCCCCAAGGTGCGTCACTGCCTGCCACCACCTCCCCACCTGTGCCACCCCCAGTGGCCCAGCCCTTCACCCATCCTTGACCCTGCAGCCAACACCTCCCTTTTCTCTCCCCTTCCCCACCTCTGCAGCCCAGTGCTGGCCTTTCATGGTCCCCTACAGGGGCCCCCAGGCCTGTGAATCCCACACTTACCCCAACTGAATCCCTTACCGCCCCTCAGACCCCACCCTGCCCTCCAGGCCCTGCCCTGTCTCAGGACCCATACCCTCAGCTCCATTTCCCAATCTTCAGCCTTCCCAGAGCCTCCCTCTGGCCCTTCCAGGTGGTGACAGCCCCAAGTGTCAGCCTGGGGTTGGGGAGCCCAGAGATAGTGCCTGACCAAGCCGGGGTCCCCCAGTGAGCTTTTCGTGGGGGCATCATAGCTGTGCCTGAGAGCTGAGGGGAAGGAGCTGAGCGGGCGGGGAGCCAGGGCGTGCAGCGGAGGAGATGGTTCCTGTGACACGCTGAGGCTCTGGGTTTTGCGGGTGTTGCCTGCTGTTTTGGGCAAAGTAGCAGGGCTGGGCCTGGAGCTGAGGTCCATTTCTGTGGCCTGCAGCCAGGCCGGCCAGTGCAAAGGTGGCCGTGCTGGGCCCGTGGAGCCAGCCACAGGGCACAGACTGCACCCAAGGCTGGTGGGCCTGGAAGGCCCGCGTCTAGGTCTGTCCCCTGGTGGGTGGAGAGGGTGTACCAGTTGGTCAGCAGGCTGAGTGCCCAGGCGGGAAACAGCTGACTCATCCTCTCTGGATGCCCAGCCCAGGCCTCGAAGGGAGGAGCCCACGGTCAGTGAGTTGACCACAGACACAGTGCTGGGTCTGAGGCCGAGGCCACAAAGGTGTGTGTGTCCCCAGAAAGGTGCTCTGCATTCTTAGACTTCTCTGCCACTAATTTAAAAGGAGAATTTCTGGTGCCCAGCATCATCTCAGCTTCTCCAAGGCCAAGGTGGGAGGGCTGCAAGTTTGAGCCCAGCCCAGACAATTTAACAAGGCCTTATCTCAGGATAAAAAGGGCTCTGGACATAGCTTGCCTTAGCATGTGCACAGCCGAGGGTTCAATCCCAGTATCCATTAAGAAAAAGTAAACCTGCTTCACAGCTGGATCTGTTTGTGGCTTCTCATGACAAACCAGCTGGTGCCTAGTGACACCTGTAGGTGGGCTTGGCTCTTCTGGACCACAGTTATGTTGCGTGACCCCTTCCCCTGAGCTCTATGCCTGTTGACTCCAGGGCTGCCTACGTGCAGGGCATGCCCACCCTGGGCGTCTGAGAATTCAGCCTTTGCTCTGCTCACTGCCAAGAGTCTCACCTGTAGCTAGTCCCCCAAGCGGGAGGGTATCTCTCTCTGGCACTCATGCCTGTTGTCCTTGGCCTGGAATTTCCCAGGTGTCCCAGGGGCCTCCTGACCCCTCATTCTAACATCATAGCTGGACCGTGTATCTTCCCTGCTTCCCTGGCTCCCTGTGCAAGGCTCCTGAGCCAACAACCAGAGCAGGAGAGGCCGGGGCAGCAGCAGACCACCAGGGCCTCCGGCTTGGAGGTACGGGTGGGCTGAGTCTTTGGCACCTCAGAGGCAGCCCTGGGCCTGTATTCCTGCTGGCCGGTGAAAAGCAGGCACCTCCCTTCCTCGCTGGTTCAGCAAATGGTTACTGAGCACCTTCTGTGTGCCGGGTTCTCTTCTGGGGCTGGGGTGTAGCAGGGCTGGAAGCAGCAGATATTGCTGGAGGTATCACTCACAGCCCTTGGAAGCCCGGCAGTGGCAGGTACAAAGCTTATCTTTGTCAGCGGGTGCCAGGTCCCTGGGCTGAAGAGAAAGCGAGGAAGAGGTCAGGAGTGGCAGGAGCTGTAGACTGATGCCCAGCAAGCTTCACTGAGAAGCTGGTTCCGCACAGAAGCCTTGAGGGAGAGGGAAGGAGCCATGAGGATACTCGAGGCAGCATGAACAGCCAGTGCAAAGGCCCTAAGGGGGTGTATCTGGTATGTTTGAGACACCATGAGGGTGCTGTGTGCTTGGAGCTGAGGACTGCAGGGGGACCCTGGAGGCCGGGATTCAGGCAAGGAGGTGGCAGGGAAGGACTGGCCAGATCCAGGGTTCGTTTACATTTGCCACGTGGCCCCAGCGCCCGCTTGGCCTCTGCTTTGGGCCCTGGCCATCCTCGCTGTCCCCGTTCCACTCCTCCAGGGGAGCAGAGACTGTGGCTTTGGAGTTGGTGACCCTGGCAGCCTCCAGGGGAGGAAGTGCCAGCTGGGCCCTGGCCCCTGAAGCCTATAATTTGCAGCCTCCAGGGCTGATTACAGAGTGGGGTGGCCTCCCTTTCTCCCCTTTCTCCATCCTCCCCCAGCCAGGACTGCCCTCTAGCCTGGCCACAGAGATTGCTCCGGCAGCCCCCCTTCTGTGGCGAGTCCTTGGTGGGGAGTGGCTGCAGGGTACCCCGTCCTGCCCTACCTCCCACCCCATCATCACCCCATGGCATCTCTTCACTGTGTCTCTGTCTTGTCTCTGTGTGTGGTGTTGTCCTGTCCGTGTCATGCACTTCCTGTGTCCCCTCCCTGCCCGGCCCCACCTGGCCTTTGCCCTGGACCCCAGACCATCGTGCGTGGCAGCAAAGGTGCCAAGGATGGGGCCCTCACGCTGCTGCTGGATGAATTCGAGAACATGTCGGTGACGCGCTCCAACTCCCTACGGAGAGACAGCCCGCCACCCCCCGCCCGTGCCCGCCAGGAAAATGGGGTGCCAGAGGAGCAGGCTGCCACGGCCAGAGTGGGCCCGGACAAGGCCGGCAGCCGAGGCCGGGTCACCGCTCACAGTGAGCCAGGCGCCGGCAGTGGTGACAGGCGGCGTGTGGGCCCAGAGAAGAGGCCCAAGTCCTCCAGGGAGGGCCCTGGAGGGCCTGGGGACTCCTCCCGAGAAAAACGCCCCCTGTCTGGGCCTGATGTCAGCACCCCTCAACCTGCCAGTCTGGCCAGAGGGGCGAAACTGGTGCCTGGCAGGCCCTTTAACACGTACCCACGGGCTGATACGGACCACCCGTCCCGGGGTAGCCAGGTAACTTCCCCCAGGCCCAGCCCGCGTACTGCTCATCCTGCCCACTCATGTGTCTGTCCCACCCCAGGACCAGAGCGGACCCTCATGGCCTCTTTTCTCTTCTGTTTCAGGGGGAGCCTCACAGCACGGCCCCCAATGGGCCATCCATGGGGGGCCTGGCCACCCCCCAGTCGTCTTCTTCCCGGCCTCTCACACGAGGCCGCGGTGCCCCCAGCCCTGGAGTACTGGGCCCCCATGCCTCCGAGCCCCAGCTGGCCCCCCCAGTCCACGCCCTCCCTGCCCCCGCTGCGCCTCCAGCCCCCGGTCCCCCTGGTCCCCGCTCACCCCAGCGGGAGCCCCAGCGAGTGTCCCATGAGCAGTTCCGGGCTGCCCTGCAGCTGGTGGTGGACCCAGGGGACCCTCGCTCCTACCTGGACAACTTCATCAAGATCGGCGAGGGCTCCACGGGCATCGTGTGCATCGCCACTGTGCGCAGCTCGGGCAAGCTGGTGGCCGTCAAGAAGATGGACCTGCGCAAGCAGCAGCGGCGCGAGCTGCTCTTCAATGAGGTGGGCAGGAGCAGCAGCTGGACTCGGCCCCTTCTCCTCCCGCCGTGCCCTTCGGCCCTTCACTCCTCACACCCTCTCGGGCCATGCCCTGCCTCCGGCGTGGACTCCTCCACTCTTAACCCCTGTCCCAGACCCACTAAAGCGCTCTTGGTCGTGTCCTAGAGGGCCCCCACCTCTGCAGCCTGTCCCTCCCCACTCAGCTGCTGCCTGGTGCCTCTCCTGGACATCCCTGACATTTCCCACACCACAGCCAGAGGGATCTTCCGAGTCCCTACCCTGCCTAGCAGACCCTAGAGGTGCCCCCAGTGCCCTCAGGATAGAGCCCAGGCCCTGCCCCATAGGGCCCCAGCTGGGCACATGGTTCTCTTCAGCTTCTGGCTCTAGATCTTGGGAGTCTCTCTGCCGGGACCTGTTCCACAGGTAGCCTCCTGGGTCCCTGAGAGGAGTGTGGTTGAGAAATGTCCCCCTCTGGTGGAGGAGAACCCAGAGGGGGCTCCGCCTACCGCTGCCCTGCACTTTCTCCACTGCCGCACTGCCAGCTCGCTCCTGTACCCCACTGCTCAGGACACCCCACAAGCACAGCCCCAGCCCCAGTGACACCTCCAGCTCACCATCTTCCCTACACACCCCTCTTACCTCAGCCTGGCACCTGGCATCCCGCCAGCCTGTGGTCAGGGCCACTGAGACCAGCCTAGGCTCTAGGATAGTATCTAGACTTCTGGCTGCTTTGAGGGCTTCTCGGCCTTGTGTGGGGGTCAGCGCCTTGCGGCAAGGTGGCCAGGCCAAGTGGGAAGTGGCAGCCGGGTCTGAACGCTCCCTCCCCTGCCAGGTGGTGATCATGCGGGACTACCAGCACGAGAATGTGGTGGAGATGTACAACAGCTACCTGGTGGGGGACGAGCTCTGGGTGGTGATGGAGTTCCTGGAGGGCGGTGCTCTCACCGACATTGTCACCCACACCAGGTACTTCCGGCAGCGGGACCCTGGCTGGCTCTCTGGCTCCCTGCTGACCTCTGCCAGACAGGACTGAGCCCCTCGAGTGTATAGGCAGGGCCTGTCTCCCCAGAACCAGCGGAGCTGCTGGGCCTCCCGACTCCCCAGGTCGCCCACCCTAACCCAGGGCGGGGCTGGTCCTTCCTGGACCTGGCCTGGTGCTCTCTGCCCATCCTCCTCCACCCACAGGATGAATGAGGAGCAGATCGCCGCCGTGTGCCTGGCCGTGCTGCAGGCTCTGTCTGTGCTCCACGCCCAAGGCGTCATCCACCGGGACATCAAGAGTGACTCCATCCTGCTGACCCATGATGGCAGGGTGAGGAGGGGTGGCCAGGGCCTGGCTTTCCCACTACGCTGAGTCCCCTGTGCTGCTCAGTGACCCAGGAGCAGAGGGTCCGGAGTCTGGACACCAGTCAGCGTATGGCTTGACTATACTGGCACTGGGGCCAGAGGGCCATGCACAGGGCCCCATGACCACAGTGGTTCTGCCACATGCCTGTCTGCTGAGGATGACCCCTTGCGAGCATTAGCGGGCTGTGGACCCTGGACCCTGGGCTGCCTCCCATGTTTTGGACTGAGGTTCTGAGTCTGGGGCCGCAGATGAGCTAAACAGTGCCCAGCACTTGCATGGACAGTCAGGTAATTTTCTGTGGGAAGGGCCCTTGGAGCCTCACACCCTGCCTTGTGTGGGGGACGACTCCACCACGCCCTGAGGAAGCTCCAGCCCCATCAGTGGAGGCAGGGAGAGCACCGTCTCCACTGAGAAGACAGAGGCTTGTGCAGATGTCTCCAGGAACGTCTATGAGCCTCTTGAAATTGCACACACCCCATGGGGTGTGTTCTGGGGGCGAGCAGATCCATAGACATCCGCAGGAGTCTGGAGTCCAGAAGGACCCAGCTCCAAAAGTGTAAATCTTGGTTCTAGGGAGAGAGAAGCTGTGTGTTTGTATGTGTCTGTGTCTGTGTCTCTGTGTGTGTGTGTGTGTGTGTGTGTGTGTGTGTGTGTGTTGTCTTTTTGTGTGTCTGTGTGTATGGTTTTTTTTTTTTTTTTTTTGAGACAGGGTCTCGCTTTGTAGTTCAGACTGGCCCTGAGCTCAGCCTCCAACTCACATCACAGCAATCCTCCTGCCTCTGCCTCCCGAGTGCTGGGATTACATGCGTGAGCCACGACGCCCGGCACTGTGGTGTGTGGTACTGGTTGCTGCTGGGCATGAGTCTCCACGCCCAGTATTGTATGTGGTTACCAGGGATTGAAGCCAGGCCCTTGAGTTTGCAAGACAGGCGCCGGAACCACTGAGCTAACTCCCTGGCCCATGTCTGTGTGTATGTTTGTGTACGTGAATTATACCCACACAGATGCACCCCCACACATAAACACTCCCCAGGGGGCTGTGTTCTTCTGCAGCCTGCTCCCTCCAGAGGAGAAGGGCCTGATGTGGGCTCAGAGCCCGCCCTCAGTCCTGGGCCCTGATCCATGGCCTCAGCCAGCAGATGTAAGGCCCCACGGGGCCTCACCAGGAGGTGGAGGAGCCACTCAGTGGCCAGTCTCCAGAGCCCAGCTCTTGCCTCTGGGCTTCACAGTGGAGCTGGGAGCAAAAGAGATCAGCACCTGTACCCAGCTTCCCCAGCCACACCTCTGACCCTGCCCATCTGCCCTACCCAGGTGAAGCTGTCCGACTTCGGGTTCTGTGCCCAGGTGAGCAAGGAAGTGCCACGGAGGAAGTCGCTGGTGGGCACGCCCTACTGGATGGCCCCAGAGCTCATCTCTCGTCTTCCCTATGGGCCAGAGGTGAGCCCAGTGGTGGCCTGGCCATCCTGTGATAGCAGCTGGAGTTCTGGAGGCCATGGGCTCGTCTCAGGGTGGGATGCAGGAACGGCTTCGTGGAAGAGGAGGCAGGATGTGTGTGTTCACTGACTGAATACTGGTTCCCAGCCAGCCCAGTGTGTGCAATGCAAGCAAAAGTGGCCATGTCCCTGCCTGGTAGAGGCCTGCTGCAGCCACACACTGGCAGATTTCCAGCTGGCATGGCCTGAAGATGCTCGTGCAAACATTGTAAATGAGAGCCTGCACATGAGTGTCAGAATCTTTTGTTGAGAGGCCAGATTTGGACACGTGGAGGCCACGTGCATGCAAGGTGGTGACGGGTACAGAGGGACACCCTTTGGAAAGGGCAGGTGCCTCTGTTTGGCCGAGTCCCACCCTGGCCTGCATCCCTCACTGTAGCTCCCTGCCCGGCCCTCAGGACTTCCCGAATTCCCTCAGGACCTGGCCCCATACTGCCCAGGGTACCATGCCTCCACCTGCAGTGGGGTCATCTGGGAAGGAGGCTGGTGCGGGTGTGAGTCTGAGCAGCAGAAGCCAGTACAGACTGGAAGCCTCTCAGTCCCTGGAGCTGTGTCCCAGCGTGGACAGTCCCCAATGGCCGCCTACATGCCCCTTCCTGCCATTGTCTTGGTGGCTTTGCTCAGGCAGAGGCCGCCCTTGTGGCTTAGAGGGACCTCTGGCCAAGGGGGCCGTCCTCCCGCTGCACCGAGTTCTGGCTGACGGCTCAAGACACTCCGAGTGGCTGCCTTCGTCCCGTGCCCCTTTCTGAACCTGAGTTCTTCCTGCTGATTGAGCAGCCAGGTCATGGACGCCCTGTGAGCTACAGGAAGTGAGGCCACAGGGGTACCGCAGAGGAGGCTGGGCGAGGGCAGCAGCGAGCAGTGGCTGGTGCTGAGGGACAGCACCCTTCTGAGGGTCCCTCGGAGGGTGAACTCCTGGGGCTTGGCCCGTGGTCAACCTTGGGCCCGTGAGTGTGTGTTTCGGGCCCAGAGACTCTAGGAGCAAAGAAGCCAAGGCAGAGTGGGGAACCATCCTCCCTGGACAGCTGAGGACAGCTCGTCCTCTGCGGACAGTCAGCCCTGCCATCCCCTGCCCACCTAGGTGGACATCTGGTCACTGGGGGTAATGGTAATCGAGATGGTGGACGGGGAGCCTCCCTACTTCAATGAGCCGCCCCTCAAGGCCATGAAGATGATTCGGGACAACCTCCCACCCCGACTAAAGAACCTGCACAAGGTGCGTCCTCGCCACCCGTGGCTCAGCAGGGGCTGCACCCTCCCTGCGTCCTGGATGGTGTTGCACATGCCAGGCGTCCTGCCCTGGCCTCTGTGTTTGCACACAGCCTGTCACGGGGAACCCAGGGACATCAGAGCCCCAGCCCCGCACCCTCACCATCCAGGGCGCATGGCTCAGCTGGCCTGCCTGAAGGCATACGGCACGGCTAGGTCCTGTCCCCGCCGGTCCCAGGAAAGCTGCCTGAGAGGCAGAGGGCAGCTCGGGGCGGCTGCTGGGGGACTCCTGCCATGGGAAGGGCTGCCATAAAAATGGGGAGGAAGTGGGCTCTGGGTGCACGCTGTAGACACCGGCGCCTCTCAGCCCCTCCCACGCCAGTGCGTGCCCTGGACAGAGGAAGGTGAGAGCACAGCACTGGACCTCGCCCTGACCCCACTCTGACTCCTCAGGTGTCGCCCTCTCTGAAGGGCTTCCTGGACCGCCTGCTGGTGCGAGACCCGGGCCAGCGCGCCACTGCAGCCGAGCTGCTGAAGCACCCGTTCCTGGCCAAGGCGGGGCCGCCCTCCAGCATCGTGCCCCTCATGCGCCAGAACCGCACCAGATGAGGCCGGCACACCGGCCTGCACCAAAGAGCCCCTGGTCGCCTGCCCTGCCAGATGGAGTAGGGGCTGGCCGCCCTCCCGGCCCACCAGACACTCCGTGCAGCACCGCCCTCCGTGCAGGGCCTCCGGGGTCCCCCTGGGGTCCCTGCTACTGAACTCCAGCTTCGGTTTGGCGACTGTAAAACATGGAGCAGTGAGGCTCCTGGGACCCCACCCTGGGCAGGCACCCCGTGTTCTGCCCCCAGGAAGGAGGGCGGCCCCGGCATCACTGGAATTCTGCAGTTGGGTCTATAGGACTGGAGAGGATGCTAGGAAGGGGTGTGCGTGTGTGCATGAGTGTACACTGAAAGCCCAGCTACTCTGTCCCCAGCCTGCAGGTGGGCGTCCCTGGGACCTTGCCTGGCATCCGGCCCCTGCCCCGAGCCACTGTGGGGGTCGCTCACGAATGTCTCAAGAGTGGCCTTTTCTGGGAGCCCCGAGCACCCCTTCTGTGGCTGGAGGGAGCCAGGTTGGGCCTCCCTGCCCCGCCTCTGCAGCAATGACTACTGCGCCCAGACAGCCTCTGTTTTCTAGAAGCCTATTTATATTGTCATTTTATAACACTAGCCCTGTCCCCACCTGGGGCTGGGGAACCCTGAACTACGGGGTGGCAAGGGGCAGAACCACTGCCTGAAAAATCAGGTTCTGCCCTGGTGGCACAGCCCTGCCCCCTCCCCCGCCCTCCCTCAAGTTAGTTTTACAATTAAAACATTTTCTTGGTTTTGGTTCTGAGGTGTGTGCATGTTTTGTAGAGGCCGCCACCTGGCCACCTTGGGGTGGGAAGTGGAGGGCTGGGACCGGCTGAGGCTTCTGCTACCACAGAGATCCCACTGCACTGCACGGCCAGTGTCCTCCAGGCCCACTGGGCACTGAGGGGTCGGGCCCAGATGCAGTTCGTCCAGCACTTGCTTGTCACAAAAAATATCTGTCAAAGCTGCTGGCTGTGGTGACACATGCCTGTAGTCCTCACCACTCAGGATGCTGAGGCAGGAGGACCTCAGGTTTGAACCCAACTTGGCCAGTTCAGCAAGACCTTCTTATAAAAGGCTGAGAAGGTAGCTCATTGGAGCACTTGCCTAGCAGGTCTGAGGACGTGGGCTCCGTCCCCAGCGGGGAATATATATGTGCCAATATCGGCAAATGAATAGAAACAGCCCGCCACCACCCTCAGAATAAATATACAAAGCCTCTGGTCTGAATGCTTTACAAAGAGACCCACCAAACACGAGAGGTGATATCCACACTGCACACGTCTCAGAAAATAGGGCCAGAGTAACCCTGTCCACCTCCTGTTTGGTGGCTGGACATCCAGGCACTGCAGCTGGTCTGAATACCCTCTGACCCTCTGGGCACAGGAAGCCACCTGCCTGTCACGTGTCCGCCTCCATGGTGACTGCCAGCTTGGTGTCTTCAGTCACTATCACTGGTGGGGAGGGTGGTGCTAAGTGGTATGGGAGCCGCTCTGCTCCGGGCTGTCCCTCAGCGCTGCCTCCAGCTGCTGTCGCCACGCAGCAGGGTCAGGGAAATGGACACGCAGCCCCCTGGCTGTCGTGAAGGGAGGGGAGGGAAGACTACAGGCTCTGTTAGTCCTGCAGCAGCAGCAAGGCTGGAGCAGCCAAGCAGGGCCAGGCCCTCAGCAGGCAGCGGAGGCTAGGGGCTTTGGTCACCCCCATGGCCGGGAGGACATGGGGTCGGTGGTGCTGTCCAGACCCGCAAGAGCCTCTGCAGAGCAGAGCAGAGCAGCGCAGCCCCTCCCCCGGCTCTGGTGTCTCCTGGCAGAGCCTTCCCGGTCCAGCTGGCAGGACAGCTGGACATGTGGCTTCTGTCTTCCCAACGGAGCAGAACAACAGGGCATTTTGCAGGGCGGAGCAGTCTGTGCATCGGCCGCAGCCACCGCTGCGAGGAGTCTGGGACTCATCCTGTGCAGATGAAACCAACCAGATCCAGCTCTCCCAGGGCCCTATCCAGGCCAAGGAGTCCGGTGTGCTAACTTGTAGGCCACAGGGTGTTTACGGAGAACCAGAACGATCAATTTAAACAGGTCAGACCAGTGGTTCCCAAAATGTGCTTCCGGACCGGGCACAGCTCTGGGAACTTGCTGGAAATACAAATTCCTGGGCCCCACCCCAGGCTGAATCAGACCTGGGTTCGGCCTGGAAACCTGCATTTTAGCAAACACTGGGGGGGATTTTTTTTTTTTTTTTTCCTTTTTTGAGACAATCGATGTAGTCCGAGCTGGCCTTGAACTCACAATCTCTTAGTCTTCCGAGTCCTGGGATACAATGTACAGCACCACACCAAGCCCTTGCGGGGAATCTCAGTGCCTGCTCTAAACCCACGGAGTCTACAGGGCTCCATGTAAAACACTTGAACTGAGTGGGACACAGCCCTTGGGTTCTCAGATCCCCAGTGTCCTCCCACACGGGCGACAGGTGACAGCCACCCGCTCTGGCATACAGCAGCCCTGAGGCATCTTGGGAAATGTAGTCTGCCTTCCGAGCAGTGGTGGGCCGCACATGAACCCATCCCCGAGGAAATCGTGATCCTCCGCCCGTGGGTTTGCCGGCTTCATCTGGCTTAATGATCCACAAAGGGCCTGAGGCCGAGCAGATGTGCGCAGGAGCTTCGTGTGCGAAAGATACGGCCCCACAAGGCAGCACAGGGAAGGGGCTGGAAAATAAGAGTGCCAGGGACACTGGCTCATTTTATGGACAGAAGAAAAGTGAATTTTACTGAATACTATGAAACAAAAAGCCAGCCTAGGCCTGTGACAGCCAGGACAGCAGCCACCCGCCCCGTGTGGCTATTTAAAGTGAAATAAAATTAAACATGCGGTACCTCCACAAGGAGACTAACATTTGCACGCGCAGTTTCCACATGCAGCTGGAGGCAGCAATACAGACACAGCGCTTTTCCTTGGTCTCAGGACAGTATTGCTCTAAATGGGTCAAAACTCTGAAGGGTGAAGCTAGGCACGGAGGTGCCCACCACCTTGTACACATGTAGTCCCACCTCCAGGGGAGGCTGAGGCAGGAGGATCATAGGTTCAAGCCTCATCTGGGACATATATATCACTCCAGATGTTGCACCCCTGTATTCCCAGTGACTGGGGGTGCTGCGTGAGATCTCAAGTTCAAGATCACCCCAGCCAAGTTAGCAACGTAGGGAGACCTATCTCAATGCATAGAAACAGCCGGAATACAGCTGGGTGGTAGAGTGCTTATGTAGCATGCGTGAAGTCCAGGGTTATGCCCTCAGCACCAGAACCAAAAAAAGCTTCCGCTCTTCCAGTGGCCCTAGGAAAATGACACCTCCCAGCAGCCCTTCAGGGGAGCCCCTGTGCTGTCCTATCCACAGACGGGACCGAGGATCCCGAAGGTCAGGAGGCCACAAAACACCAGAAGCAAAAGATCTGAATCCAGGAATTTGGCCTGCATGCCTCTGCGTGTAATCACTACACTTTGAGGAACAAGCCCTTCATCCACCACCCGAGGGTCAACTCTGGACTGTCCCCCAGCCAGGACCAGGAAAGTGGAAAGGTGATGTTCAGGGCAGCCTGATGGGGAGACTTGGGAGTATGGGCCCTTGGGGCTGAGGACAAGATGAGGTTTGGGAGGCTGGGACCATGTAGGCATTCCCCAGAAGACTGAAGGTGTCTTCACTGGGAAACACTGGGAAACGCTGCACTGAACAACATTAAATTCAGTGAGTGTGGTAGCACTTGGCAAGTGTAATCTCAGCACACTGGGAGGCTGAGACAGGGGGGTCACAAGATGGAGCCCAGCTTGGAGAGCTTAATGATTTGAGAGACTGTCTCAACAAGAAAAAAAAAAAAAAAAGAAGAAGAAGAAAAGGAGGGGCCAAGGATAATCCCCAGTACTGAAAAAATAAAAGTTAAACTCCTTCCCCTCTCTCCCTTTTCTCCTCTTTTCTATATCACCATCTGACTCTCTCACTCATTCTGGTTTTATCTAGTTTATTGTTCAAACAGGTAACCCAGGCCTCTGACACAAGATGTAAGACTACAAAAGGCTGACTGAAAAAGGTCAGTCTCTGTCCCTGCCTCCCCACCTGCAGCCTCGCCGGTCCCTCTGCAGACGTGGGCACTGGTGTAAGTTTCTGGTATCTCTGGAAGAGCAGGGACATACGACAAAGTATCTTCCTGCACGCATGTGCGGACTCGCACTCTGCCTCGCATACAGTCGCAGGATGTACCCAGCCCGTGCAGCTCACTAACAATGGATCTTGGTGGTCATTTCCTGTTGGAACCAAAAATGCAGCTGACCCCCATTAACGGCTGTGTATTATTCCACTGAGAGGATGAACCGTGACTGTGGCGTGCAAGGAGCTTGTGTCTCTGGCCTTTGTGCTGCGCTGGCCACACGCTAAGTAAGCACTCTGGACAGGACCTATCCCCGGCCCAAGTAAGCACTTTGCCCGAAGCGCTAGCCCCAACCGCAACAGAGCGAGGAGTTTACACCTGATGTGCTCATGTGCTCCGCACAGGGGCAAGGTGACCGAGTATGCCTGCGTGTCCCCTGCTCTCTTCCTAAGGCTGGACCCCAAAAAGTGACGCATTCTGGATATCTCGAGCCCCCAGACTCCCACTCCGCCTCCCTCCGTCTCTGCCTTTGTTTCCGGCTTCCTGTTTTCTCTCCCTGCATTCTCTTTGCTTGGAACTATGGCTCTGCCTGGATCCCTCCCGCCTCTGTTCCTCCTACCCCTCCTCTTTCCTGCCTCTCTGTCGCCCCCTGCAGGGCAAAGCTGGCTTGCCACCCACCTCCCTGGGGAACAGCAGGAATCCAGCCCAC
>PVIR01019501.1:0-26250 GCA_004026965.1 Petromus typicus
AGACTGTCCTCACATTTATTTTAACTGATTTGTCCTCCCCCCTCTCATCCTCTGAGAACCTCCACACCTCATAAGAGCAAAAGGCAGTTGTGAACAGCAGGGACACAAGTTCCATGATGGGACTTTCCTCCAGTCAAATCAAGCTTGGACAAAGGCATGAGACAAGGCCCAAAAATAACAAAGCAAAATCAGAAAAGTCCTTCAGGGTTTGTAGGTATTTAATTCAGTGGAGACTCAGGAATTTCTGTAGGATGGAGACATTGTTGGAAGACTTAGCTTTCATAACAAATTCACAATTTTCACTTAGGTGGTATGGTTGTTTAGGTTTTCATATTGTGTTTATTCAGAGTGTATGTTTATTGGAGGTGATATGAAGAGAAATTGATGGTGATTATGCGGGGTGCTTAGAGTCTCAGAAAGAAACTTCTTGGCTCGTCCACTAATTAGATTCCATGCTTTAAATGTATAAAACAATTCATGATAGCTGAAGGCAGGATTCACTCTTTTAACTTCTTGAGTCATGCAGTGCTGTGTGGAATTTGGTGCTTAGTTGTGTTTCTTGGGGTGCAAAATGTTATCCCATTTCCAAATCTAAAACAAGAGAAATCATTTTTTTTTTCAGCTTTTGGAGTTTCTGAAAATCTACAACACATTTTTTATACAATTTTTGTTCTTCTAAACTCTAGACTATTGCAATGAAAATTCAATCCATATGTTGCCGATTTACTTACAGTTATATCAAAATCTTGTGTTGCAATTGACATGTGACGTTCATGAAGTTTTCTGAATGTTTTTTATTTGTCTTTAACTCAAGAACAGAAAGTTGATTTGTCAAGCTTATAAGTACCAAAACCCCAAAATATTAAATTTGGGTGGAAGACAACAAACTTAAAATTCTGTATCGGGCATCAAATCTAATAAACGATTTGTCTTGGTTTCTCCACAGTGTTGTTTACTTGCAGATATGCATATGCCTGTCAATATGGAGCACATAGACATACTTAGGATACTGACATGGTAAAGAGACAGTGAATGATAAAGAGAAATAAGAACAATTTTTTTTTATTCTGGTTCTCCTTCCAGATTGCAATATTAACAGCATATTATTTGCAGTGTAATGAAAAAAAATATGTAGAATGACACCCTAGGTTGAATTTTCCCCATCTTTCAATAATCCTTGTTTGGTTCCCGGCTGGCACTTGGTGGTTCATCATGTCCGGAAATATTAGTGTTTTAAGGATAGTTATATGAAGGAATTCATTTTTATTGCTATAGATGCTATTTTAGTGGTTTCTAAAATGGCTACTTCTTTTCATTCAAAGATAAAAATGTGATGCTGCTTTGACTTAGAGCCTGATAATAATACCTTCCAACCTTAGATGGTGTGGCCACAGGGGTCACAATCCTAAGTAGTTTCTGAGGAACTTCAGGGCCAGAATGTCTTCTATTAGTACAAAATAAATAATAGTCTTCTGAAATGCACCTGTAGATAGTGTAAGAGTAAGCTATTTATTATGTGATTTGTATGTATGGAGTCTTTTATATAGCTTTCATTGCTCTTATTTCCAATATTTCTTTTCTCAGAACATAAATGATATATAATCAATATAGGAAAATAAGAAAATTTTCATAAGCAAAAGAAGGAAAAATTTTCATCAAACTTTAATTTCAAAGATAACTCCCATTTACATTTGTGCTATGTTCTTCTACTATCTTTTCTGTACCTAAATATGCATGTATTATACTTTTTCAAATGTGAGATCACATACTGCCTGCTGCCTTACACACTAGCAATACAGTGCAGTAGAAGATTATGTTATGCATTAGATGGCTGCTTTTGTCAAACTATTTAATCAAATATTCAAATGTAATTTTTCAAATGGCTCCATGACATTCCATTGTTGAAATTAACTATAATCATCCAAGTATTCAGATATAATGATCGATATTTAATGACTCAAAATTTAGTTTCTGTTTGGCCCAAGATATTGAGTATATAAGCAATACTACAAATAATGGTTTTTGATTTAAATCTTTGTGACTGTCAATAATTATTTCTTGAGGGGTAAGTGGAAATAAAATAGTGAACCAAATATTAAGGCTTTCAAAGCACATTTTTGAAGCCTACACTTTGCATTTTGCTTCTGCTGTAATACTTTCATTCGGTTTTTGTCAGGGCACTCACAAGAGGGCCCCAAGTATGAAGCTGGAGAATGTGAAGTTCACAGTGTAAGAAAATTAGGCTGCAGAGTACAAAGGAGCTAAGATGCAGGCCTGGTTCTATGACTCCTGGATATTCAGGCCCCTGCACCTCCTTCCAAATGCTCACCATCCTGCAAAACCCTGTAGGCTCCTCCAAAGTGTTTCTTGAACTTCACTGAACTACCCATGGACCCCACGTGTTTTCCATGGAGTGAGGACATTTTCATCATTTCACTTTGGGAGTTTGATAGGATATTTCAGTGTAAGAAATGGTTTTAGGGTTCGTGGGAACTGTGTTAAGCCCAGTATGGCCCCATGTCTATTTGAAGATATGAATTCGTGTGCTGTTCTTTTGAAGAGCATAGGAATAAAGTGAGTGAGGAATGTAGTAGCTCAGTCTCTATAGAGATGAGACAGAAAGCCAAATAGAGAATATGAATACGCTTTGGAGGTTCGCACACAGTCGAGCCTGTCTGACTTCCTGTCTTCTTCCACCGGTTCTAGCCCTGTTCTGGGCACCGCGTGAGAACATGGCAGTGTTGGTGCTGTTCCTGCACGCGGTGGATGCTCCAGAGACAGTAGATACAGTATGCAGATGACCATAGACGCAGACGGTTCAGGGGACTCATACAAGGCTATTTGACACACCTGGAGCCCCTTGTTACCACTGTCTCTGTGCCAGGCCTTCCCTTCTGAGAAGGAGGCAGAGGAAGTGACAGGGTGGGTGGGCATGAGCTTGCGGAACAGACTATGGATGTCTCCTTGGTCACAGACCCCATGACTGCGGAGCAGGATGGGAGAACTGTCACCTAAATAAAAGCAGAGTGACCGTCTGCTGCCAAAGGTGCCTCTGCCCGCCTCTGTGCACACTCCTGTTTTTACTTCCTGTGGGACACAGAGTGGGCGTGTTAGCATGACGTGAATAGAGTGGCAAGTCCCTCCCAGTAATTTCCCCTCAAACATTCGTTTCTGTCAATGCCTAAAATTTTAACTTCAGCAAATTCAGTTTCCACTCATTATATGTAAAATGCATCTAAATCTGGGTGGAGGGAGTTAACACATTGCTTCGTTTCTGCTAACACTTTCGATGATCAATCAATTCATTGTTTAGATTTCTATAAAGAGGAAATTGAGGCTCCGAAAGACAGCTCAGCTCTGCATGATAGGCAGCAGCGAAGCAGGAGAAGAAACCTACGAGGGGAACAAGGAGCAGGGAGGCCCCCCAAGAGAGAAGGAGTCCAGCCCAGAGAGGCACTTCCAAGACAGATGCCGTCTTCACATCTTGTTTCGGCAGTTCGGCTCGTTCCTTAGTCCTGTCCTCCACGCCCTGCCCCCCCATCTCCCCGCTTCCGGGTTCTCACGTGTAAAACCTGATGTAAACACATCTCAGTACTCCAAATCTCAACAGAGAAATCTAGTGTGATACCCTGCTAAATCCCATGCCAGCTTCATATTGTACGAGGCCCTGTGTGATTACGGTCGGAGGGCTGGGATGCGCTGGCACACGGGCTGCTGCTCAGAATGGAATCTTCTGGTTCTATCGTAAGATCTGAAGAAAGAGGTATCTCATACACCATTTTTGGCAAAATAGACTGCAACATCCATGGGCTGATCTCACAGGTTCCCAGCTACATCAGTAAAGGCACTTAACTTCTCTGAACCTCACTGTCTTCATCTGTGTAATGGACCTACTAATAATATTGACTTTCTTAGTCTCCTGTAAATGAGAGAGTGTAATTTAAAAACTACCTTGGATACAGAAATATTGGCTTAAGTTAAAAGCATTTTCTTTTGTTTTATCTCAGACATCTGTGTTAGATACATAAACATTTCATATGTATAGTTATTCATACTTTCTTAAGCCTTTCTGGAAGTATTTTGTTATTTGATGTAGGTAAGTCATATCAATTTCAATTTCAAGATGAAAAATCTTGGCAATTTTAAAATCATGGCAAAACCTACCAGTCTCAGAATCGACGCAATTTGGGTGTTCCTGGCATCCCAAATCTCCAAACTTTTATGCGCAGCCCTATATGCTTGCCTGTGAATGTGTAAGGAGAATTTGACTCCTCGATTTATATGGAATTTCTGTCCTGTCCCAGAGGGATCACAATTGATTCCATTAATATTGAATGACCCAGTAACTGTACTTCTAAGTATATGCTGAAGATCTTAAGCACTGAAATAGGAAAAAACACTTTGTAAGGAAGATTTAACTTTAGAATTATGTACAGTGGTCCCCAAATGGCAAAGAAGCTAATATTCCTGGCATAGGATCAACATTGCAAACTGTGAACCATAACTCAGGAAGCAAGGACTGTCACCCTTACCACAGCACATCACCCACCCTGAAAGACTCACCAGTGCCTTTCAAATGCCGAGACATTTATTCCTGAAGAGTTCGGCATTACAGTCACCACACTGCACAGATAAAGCTGCAAAACCAAGGTGTCTACCAGAAAGGCAGATACAGTCACGGGAGCGCATCTCCCAGCCATTCTTGCTCCTTTATTACAAATAGAGCCCTGACTTTCTTAGAAAAATTGACCAGCCTCAGGAGAACTGAGAATAGGCTCAAACTGGTAAAAAGCAGTCTTTCAAGTAAGTCTGGGGATGAATTTCAGCTTGTGGTATTGGTTATGGTATTCCTTTATTCTTCCTGCTTTCTGTTGGCTGGGAACATACCTGCAAATGCTGGCACCCAAGCAGCCATGTTGGTCTCAGTGGTGAAGATACCTTCCTCGGTAGGGGAATGAAAAGCTGCAAAAATTTAGGTTTTCAGAGACTTTGAGAAATGCTTTATTTCCCCGAGAATACCTTTTGGGCTTTCATGAATACGAGTTTTAAATGTGTTTAAATCTTGGTTAATTTGGGGTGTGGTTCTAAATCACTTACAGCTTTTTTTTTTTTAATCTTTATTGGTACATTACATATATGCATCATGATTGCACTCCATAATGGGGATTTGTACCAGTATAAGACACAACTTAATTCTCATTTTTTCCCATAGCCCTACCCACCCTACCCCCCCATACACATAAAATTTGTTTCCTTACTTTTTTGTTACAATCT
Organism: Petromus typicus; assembly: GCA_004026965.1. NCBI lineage: Eukaryota > Metazoa > Chordata > Mammalia > Rodentia > Petromuridae > Petromus > Petromus typicus. Next base: position 5,275 of record PVIR01019501.1, read on the forward strand.
CATCATTTTTCCCCCTTCTTCCTATTTTACACTGAGCATTTTCTATTTCACAGTATATAACATACAATTTTAGGCTTTTTAAATCCTAATTCCTTTCAGTACCAAACAGCAGAGGATCACTTCTAAGATAAAGGTCAGAAGTTGTACATTCCGCCTCACTGACCTCATACTGGCTGAAGCCGCTGACCTCAAGAAAGCAGAGCAGCCACCATGTTCCTACTGAGATGTCACATACTCGGGCCCATGCAGCAGTTTAATCAGTGGGAAAAAAGATGGAGGAGACAGACACAGCTACTGAGTCCACTCCCGTCTGAATCCAAAGCTTCACACTTACTCAGGGCCTGAGTGTCTGCCACAGCTAATGAGATAATACAATGGTGCGAAAATCATATCATTTTCCTGTCCTTCATTTAAAAATTACTCCCTACTGAAAGAGATCAGGAAAAATGTTTTAGTGAGTTACGCAGGATTAAAAATTTAAATCTAGTAGATAAAAATTACGATTTCAAAAAAGTCAAAACAGTAATTGAATTTCACAACCTCCATGAGTCACAGATTTGCTTCTACTTTTCTCTATTTGAAGGCTTCTTTAATCAGTAAATTGCAATTTTAAATAAAATATATATAAATGTGCACAGGCCAGTGGTGGCGAACCAGTGGTATGGCAGCCAAATCTCTGCAGTAGCTGAGCATCGGCTATTCAGGTTCAATTGCAGTATTGGCATTTTGCAGTTTGGACAGTGGGTCTCTAAAAGGTTCAGCATCCCTCATATATCATATAAAATCCTATCACCCATCCAGCCAAAGAACCTTTTTATATCCAGCCACTCGACAGAACCTGTAAGTGGTGGATTTTATGTAGAAGAGGAATGATAAATAGCATGTCATTTGATGCTTCATAATTTTTGGTTTTTAACTTTCTGGGTCACTGATTCCTCCAAGAGTTTTCATTCTTTCCGCATATTAGTCAGGTGATTGAGGAAGGTGCCAGGCTTCTGAGACATGGGAAAAGATGATGTGGAGGTATTAAATTCTTCTTTTCTTTTGGCTGAGTGTCCAGAATACACAGTATGATTTAGGAGCCCTTTCCCCTGTGTGTATTAACTTCTGTCTACCGTGGGCAGAGTAGAGGAGATATTGTCATTGGCATCCAAACAGGTCCACGCTTTATAAAGGATGTACTGATTTAATAAAATCACCACTAAGAATTGATGGGATGGTCAGGACCAGGAATCATGAGAAAAGGGAAAAGGAGGTGCTGGTTGATTGTGCATAAGGCGTCTGTTGAAAAGGGCTGGAAGAAACGTTACTGAGGGATGCTGGGAACGGAGCTGCAGGTGCGGTGATCTCACGGTCCATGCAGGGGGGCCTGGAGTTGGGAGGGAAGGGAAGCAGCCCCGTCAAGGACAGGGAGCATCTCATGACTGACTCAGAGCACCAGAGATGAGGAGATTTTCTCCTCTGCCTGGCCCTCCCCTTCCAGTCTTTTCCCATCCTTTCCCTTTATGCTTTCTATGCTCTGCGGTGCTATAGATGGAACCCAGGGGCTTCCATGTGTTAGCCAAGCACCACTCAGCTGCTTAAGAAGTTACACATGTGTGTGGTTTAAACTGTATTTTTCTGTCTCTGTTTTCAGGGTTGGGGAGAGGGGTAAGCCAGTCTTACTACGTAGTCCAGGCTGGCCTTGAATTCACTCTGTGCTTCAGACTGGCTCAAATCCGTAATCCTCCTGCCTCACCCTCCTGAGTGCTGGAATTACAGGCACGCACCACAACATCCATCATACTTTACAATCTCTGACAGTTGCTTGCTTGCTGACTTTTTAAGGAAAAAAAAAGACAAAAACTTTAATGATGAAAGTGATTTAAACTAGTTAATTTTGATGAGACATAAAAATCTGTCTCACCTCTTAAGTTATCAGGATGATAAAATGAACAGATGTTTGATTTATGTTCATGTTCAGTGCAATAAACTGAATGTCTAAACCAACTCTTATTCAACAGGAAGATTATGACCCTCTTTTTTTTCCCCTGGTACCAGGAATCGAACTCATGGCTTTTGCAAAGCAGGTGCTGTGCCACTGAGCTAACTCCTTGGTTCTTATCACTTACTCTAGATAACTTCTTTATATCCAAAGGTTCAGGAGGGATTTCAGCTCCGAGCATGTTTTAAGGAAGATTCCTTTTCTGTTCATCTCACAGTTGTGCCATTCAAGAACTATTGTTTGGGCTGGGGATATAGCTCAGTGCTGTCTTATGACCACCATCCTGAGTTCGATCCCTGATACTGCAGAAAAAAAAAATTATAAAAATTTTCAAGCTTCAACAAAAATAGGGCTTTCTTATTGCAGATATAAAAGTAAATACTTGGAAATAAATTTAACAAAAGTGAGTACATACTGGAGGCTGAAACCTTAAAAACTGCTACAGAACAGGAAAGACTTGAATGGATGAGCATACAATATTTGGGGGCAAATGACAGAAAGATGGCCATGTTCTTTTAGGTCTATAAGTATTATGTGATACTAAAATGTCCATCAAAGAAAAAATTGAAAGAAAATAAGCTGGTGTCCAAGTTCACATGGAAAAGTCAGTAAAACAATCTAATTAGACCTTTCTGTCATTAAAACATCTACTAAAACTGAGATTATTAAATGTAATATTGAATTATATAATTATCATATAACCAGATATAAGTAGGACAATTTAGGTCCAGAAAGATACACAAACATAAAGATGGCATATCAGATTTGTGAAACATAGATGAAATAGTTACAAGACAGCAGTGAAAAGTTGGGATTCCCATGTGGAGAAAAGGAATTCCAATGTATATCCTATTTATATCACTGTGATAAAAATGACTCTATAAAAATAAATGAAGGAAATTTTCAGATTCTCACAGAAAATATACTTATAAAATATAAAAGAATCAATCTCACTCATAATCTTAGAATATAAATCAAAATCATGGAGATACTTCTCATGTTTTAAATTGGCAAAGACTCAAATTGCTAGCACATTGCATGGGTGAAAGTATTGGAGAAATCAATTGGCAATAGCAAAAACTAAGAAACAAAAAAAGTAAAAAGTGTGCAAACTATGAAAACGCAATTACACTTCTAGGAAGTGATTTGAGAATGCATTTAGGACCACATGCATAAACAGAGCACCATATCAGGGCTGTGTGTGTGTAAGACGACCAAACAGACAGGAGGACTGGATATACTACCAGACCTCCATACAGCATAATATTTCTACAGATATGAAAGAGTGTAAGGATGGTCTTTGTATATAAATGTAAAACATTTTCCATTTATAATAACAATCAAAATTCAAGCTGCAAAATACCTCCATAGTGCATTGCTACCATTTCTCTTTTGAAGATGAGGGGTGAAAGAATACAATGTGTGTATTTGCTTAAAACACCTTTGTACAGTTACATGATAAATTTGACAGTAAAAGGACTGGGATGATAGGCTTCTCGTAACTTTTGTACCTGTGGAACTAGAAATTGTTAAGAAAACTTTAACTTGAAGCCAGTAGTCCGGTCCTGTTGTGACAGGTTTCAAGCACAGACTATTTTGGTGTTTTGGTGCTCAGTGAGGATTGGCCCACTCTCTATGGTGCTGACTCATGCTACCTATCACTGAGCTGCACTCCCAGCCCCAAACACATCCTATGCAATTAAAAGGAGAGCATTTTAAGGTCTGTGGAACCCACTTTCCTTCAGGCAAGTGGGCCTGAGTGTGGTCGATGTCAGGGTGGTACACGGGTGTGAATCAGGTTTGGAGGCTCGTACTGGGAAGGTGAGTGCGCAGAGTCACCACGTAGACTCCGGGGAGGTTTCTGTGAACACTTCCGGTTTACCAAAGGCTACATTGGTTTATATAGAGCACAGGAAGTGGGTGTGGCTAGGAGAGCCCCGGGGCAACAGGACTGTAGCTGACTAGTAGGGCACTGGTTTTTTACCTTTTATGGTTAGCTTTTGGCAGAGCAAAGGAGTCACAACTAGAGGAGGAACGGGAGGCCCCCAGACAGCTACAGGCCAGCTTCTACACACGGGAATGAGCATGCTCATTCAACATGTCTGAGCATGCTCAGACAATCTTTGGGTGTCTCCTAGCTTGCTAGGAGATATACATGTGGCATACTTGACCCAACCAGGCTTGAACTTCTCCTACACCTGACATCTAAACAGGAATTAGAGATGGAGCATTTTAAAAATAGCCCACAGTAGCTTAACATTTTACACCTGTAAAAATGTCAACAAGGCCATTCTAAATGTACCTCCGGACATAAAATATGCTTCTGACACTGCATAGGTAAATTGAAACTGACTCTAGTGAGAGTATCCACACCACGTTGTCAGCAAGCACTACAAGAAAGGTATTTTGGGGGTGGTGGGGCCCAGGTGAGACGTTTTCCCGCCTGCCACTGGCTCCAATGATTTTCCTTGAGACCTTCCAATCGCCTGGCACTGTCTTTCAGAAACATGGTCATATGAGAGGCACACGACAAGGGGAGGAAAATAGAACAGGAAGAGAGCACAGGTAAATAAAAACATATCCTCACCGTGATGTGCAACAGCCACCTACGGAGAACAGTAGGCACGGGGACTGCCACTCACTGGGTACCCTCAGTTGAAGAGGACAGAGAAATTTATGTTTGTGTTTTGGACAAATACCTATAATACTGAGAAATAAAGTCAAGCAGATTTGCAAGCCTTTTTAGTCTCATTGTACCATATAGTGCATCTCATTTTCTATTTGCTTATTTTATTAATAATTGAAAGCAACTCTCCAGCACAAGCATGCAGAATCACTTTGAACCTATGGGAATTTATGTTGGATGAGAATGGAGCAGAAATAATACAAGTTATGGTAGTGATAATAAAAACTCTGGTTAGCTAGTTCACACTTTCCTTACATATTTTTGGCATGCTCCTTACATGCTAACTCCCTCGTGAAACTTGTTCACAGACTTATCTAAATATTAATGCTTATAAACAGGATATATGGCTATAAAATAAGTTACTCTTTTAAAATAAATATGAAAAAAGAAAAAGCAGAATGACATTGTGGATCTTAAAATAAAAATTCCTTCGGATATAGAGAGAAAAGATAGGTCATGTTTAACATCACAGTGTGTAAAACTTTTATAAGCCCAATTAGGACTCCTGTCAGTGGAAGTTTTCTCTTGAATGAAGAGGTAGATTTGCTTTGAGGGTAGCACTTATAATTTTGTGCTTTAAAAATGGTTCCTACTTGGGCGAATACGCCCACCTTGCCGCCACCTTGCCAGTAATGCCCCAAAGAATCACTATTGCAAATGCACAAGCTCCCCCTATTCGGGAGCTGAAAATTAAGTCAGGAATTTTTGTGTGTTTCTCATTAAAATTCTAGCATAAGTTTGTCCAAAGGCCAAGCTAACACAAGTTCTGTTACTTCCACCACAGTTTGATTCTGAAAGAGCTGTCACCATTTCAAAACATCTCTTTCACCGTGGCATTTAATGGCTATCAGTCCAATGAATATGTTTTGGTGATATTAAATTTTTAAAATATAGTGCTCTGTAGATTGTATCTGGTTATAATAGTTTAAAAAAGCTACATTACAGTCAATGTGTAAAAGTCAGAACTTTTGATTGGACAAATTCAAATTCAGCATTAACTCTGTTAGGTGCTGTTGGGGTGACTGAGAAAATGTTAGTCTGTGGCTGGGCCTCAGGGCCGAGGCAGGAGGTGGCACATCCAGCTCACATTGGCAACTTAGTGACTTAGCAAAATCTTGCCTCAAAATAAAAAATAAAAAAGGGACAGAGAAGCTAGGAACTAGGTCAGTTCACAGGCACTTGGCAAATACACACACCCACACCCACACACAGAGTCTGCCTTTTTAGGAACTGCAAAGACTATGAAAATCATTTCCACTGTAGGCACTTCAGCGGGTCATGCAAGCTTACTGAACCTACTTCCTTCTATCAAGCTGTTGTCCCTTAGTGCTATAGACCGATGTTTGCCCCCCACAAATTCAAAGATGGAAACTTAGTGCGGCATGCGACAGAACTGAGAAGTAAGTCACTGAAGAGAGGATATGGTCACCTCCCAAGGTGTCCTCCTGAGTGGGAGCAGCGCCTATAAAAGGGGTGGAAAGGAGGTGTGTTGTCCCTTCTTCGCTGTGAAGTCAAAGCAAAAAGAATGCCACAATCTTGGAAGCAGGGTGACCCCGTAGCAACCACTGACTTTGCTGAGGTCTGGCCGTAGACATACCCATCAGCCCCCAGCACCACGAGGAATCAACTTCCATTATTTATATATTAATTATTCAGCATAAAATAATTGTATAGATGCTCAAATGAATTATGGGAGAGGGCAGATGCTCAGCAATATGCAATTGGTGGCAAAATGAATGCTCCAGTGATTATTATAAGAACTGGAAAGGCGATAACAGAGATGCTTTCGAAGGGAAATTGCTCCTTCTCCATATCAGTGATCTGAAACCCTGCCCTACTGCCTAGAGAATAGTGAGAACTCAGTAAACATCCACGGTAGGAACTAAGAGAATGTGAGTCTTTGCGGACTGATGCAAAAGAAAGCAGAATTTTACCTTGAGGGACAGGCAGGATTTGCTTTGGTGGAGGGAATAAGAAAAGGTGTAAGTGAGGAAAAGGGCAGAAGCCGAACTCTGCAGAGGAAATGAGAAGAGGACAAATGAGTACGATTTCCAGACCAGAACTGAGTACATGGAGCCACAAGTAAAATTTACATGTTGCCAGGAAAGGTGACAAGAGATTTATGAAGAGCCTTAAAAACTACGCGGAGGAGTGTGGACTTTATTAGGTAAGTAAATGAGCAGCGCAGGGCAGGCAGGATGAAAAATGTGTTGTGGGAGCTCACCTGCCGGGGGCGGGGGAGAGGAGCTGCCCGGCTGGAGCTCAGTGCGGAGAACAAGGCAGTGACCGGAGAGGGGCAGGTCTGGGAGGAATCCGAGGAATCCTGGGCATTGGGCAAGTTTCAACACAAAGCGTGAAAGCCCAGGGCCTGGGGAATAGGGCAGAGTAGGTACCGGTAATGGAGTGTGGCGAGAAAGAATCAACGATGTGCTTCCGACCAGCGGACCCTGCTGCGTTGCCTGAGAATAATTATGTTATCTGTTGCCAGGAACTGACCCATCTATACTGGGTGCAACTAGGTATCGACTGAATACTCTTAGCACCCAAGCTGGGTGCTGTGGAAAACACAGACCATTCATTGTTCAGAACGTTCTTAGCTGGGCCCTCCTTAAGTGTGCTCAGGATGCAGCTGCCATTGGTCAAAAGCACACCATGCAAAGCCTTTTTTCATTTATAAAATAGTATAGAATATCTTGCATAATCTTAAAACATTGCTGAAAGTGCAAAGCAGGATGGCTTTACAGGTATGTTTTCACATTAGAGTAAAACTGATCAAGTGTAAGTTGAACCAGTATCAGTCAGGGACCATCTGTATATAGAAAGGCAAAGACTCAAGTAACCACACAGCTGAAACATGAATATCAAGACTTTTAAAAGGACTGTGTTGGGCCAGGGATATAGCTCAGTGGTTCTGGTGCCTGTTTTGCAAGCATAAGGGCCCAGGTTCAATTCCCCAGTAACCATATACAATACTGGTTGTGGAGACTCATGCCCACCGGCAATCAGTACCACATACCACAGTGCTGGGTGTGGTGGCACACACCTGTAATCCCAGCACTCAGAAGGCAGAGGCAGGAGAATCCCTGTGATATGAGTTTGAAGCTGAGCTCAGGGCCAGCCTGAACTACAAAGCGAGACCCTGTCTCAAAAGAAAGACTGTGTTGCCCTCGAACATGGTGGTGTATACCTGTAATCCCAGCCACTCTGAAGGTTGAGGCATCACAAGTTCAAGGCCGACCTGAGCAACAGAGGGAGACCTTTTCTCAAAATAAAAGTAAAGTGAGCTGGAAATGTTGCTCACAAGTAGAGTGCCTCAGGGTGAATCCACTACCACGTACACACCGACAAATACACACACAAGGGCAATGTGTATTAATAGCACTTATTATATAGTGGGCTCACTTATGTCATCTCTAGCCCTTTGGGAAAGTAAAATTTATCCTCAATGTACTTGAGCAGATAGTGAGTAAATGAACTTGGCCCGTGTAACACAGGCAGTACATACATAGTAGGTTTTGAAATAAAACCCCAGCAGTCTAACCCCAGGCATACCTGTTCCCCACTACCTCATCAATGATGTCTGTACACAGAGGGAAGCAGTCGGAGGAGACTGTAGGAGGAACTATTACTGAAGAAGAAATGCTGTGGCATCGTGAGTTCTATTTTAGAGACACGGGCTTCGAAGTGCAATTGCATAAGGACATGGGTAGGAATGAACGTGACGCGCCAGAGAACATGGAAGTGGTCAGCCCAAATCTGCAGGAGGGTGAGTGACCCAGCAAAGCGAATTGAGGTGTAAATATGGGCCTGAGGAGTGTGGCACGTCTGAACGCTATGGCCAGATGTGTTATTTGGTACGCACTGGGGACAATGAACTAATGAGTGCTTATTGATCATCAGCCACCCTTCCATAGTAGCAGGCCCAATGGTTCAAGTGACTATAACTTCTTCCTTCTGTATTTGATAGACTTCAGCTTTCTCCTCACCCTAGTATAGCCCAGGACTCAGCCCATCCAGGCCTCATCACACTGCAAGTCAACTCACGCTGCTGTCTTTTGAGGTAGTGTGATTTCATACACACTCCTGAGAACCTCTTTGTCATGCTCAACTTTAACATGAGCAGTGTTGTAACCTGGGGACAAAACCTCTGAAGGGGCTGAGGCTCCAGAAGAATACTGTTTTTAGTATACAAGATGAACTGGAGCAAACACTGGAGTGAAGTTGAGGAGGATAATAATGGCGTTGTATCTACCTGAAATGTAATAAGTATCTGTTGAAAGAAGAAAGAACTTTTAAGGAAGGTGTTAGGCTTTGAACTGGTAGCAAAGGAGAATGAGAAATGAATCAAAAGACTTTCACAGGAAAGACCAAAATACTCCATTAGATTTTTGATGACAAGAGAAGAAAAACCAGGACCACACCAGGTTTGTGAGTAGTGGTTCTGGAAGTCCCAAGCAGAAATTTTATTAGGGTGAGAATCATGCCTCCTTTTCTCTGTTGCAGTCTCAAAACAAGCCAGCTGTCTACTATGCACTAGATAGAGAGTCAGTAATTAAGATGGATAAAAAGTGTATTCTTTTTTTTTTTTTTTTAAGGCTTTTTGAGATAGGGTCTCGCTTTGTAGTTCAGGCTGGCTCTGAGCTCAGCCTCAAACTCACATCACAGCAATCCTCCTGCCTCTTCCTCCCAAGTGCTATAATTACAGGTGTGAACCACCACGGCCGGCACTGTGGTATGTAGTACTAATTGCTACTGGGGCGTGAGGGTCTCCATGCCCAGTATTGTATGTGATTAATGGGGGATCAGACCCAGGCCCTTGCACTTGCAAACAGGCACCAGAACCACTGAGCTAAATCTCTGGCCCCAAAAGGTGTATTCATTTAAGGAAGAAAACCAACTCATGTCCTCAAGCCCTGAGTCTCAAGTGTGAGCAGTAATATTTGCCGCTCAGAGCCCATGTCTTAATTGGCCACCATTACAGTAGGAACTACATTATATCCATAAAGCAAAACAGTAAGAACTATAAGAATGGAGGGAGAAGTAAAATCTGAGTACCCTGGCACAATGTCTATCTTAACTGCCTACAGACATTCTTGATTTTAGGTTAGGCCTGGAATAGACCGAAGACCAATAGGTGTTGACTGTCTTCTTGAAGTCAACTCCAAGACAGATCTCTCCAGGAAGCCAATAGGTATGCTTAGTAATTTCTTATTGACTACAAAATACAAACCTGCCACTGAACAACTGACCATATACATTCGCGTAAGTGATAGAAAATATTTTTTTTGAATTTTCTTCACAATTTGTCACTATTCCCAAAATTCAAGTTTGTCTTCAGACTCTGAGTCAAGTGAAAACTGAGTTTGGATTTGACTAATGCCATTTATCAGCAGTATGTCTTTGACCGACTATTTAATTTCTCTGAGCTGCAGTTTTCTCATCTCCAAAATGGTAATACTAATAACTACCTTTCAAAGTTTTTATAGACAAAAATGTGCATGAGTTCAATAAAACTCAGCCATATTATTATTACTAATTAAATCGATAATTCTTCCCATTTTTCACATTTAAAATACATTCATGATTGATATCTTGATAAAGCAAACCTCCCAAGCAATAAATACAATTACTATAAATTTTCTTTACTTTTCAAGTTATCCTGCTAGTAGAATATGTAAATTTACAATAATTATCAGATTCAGAACATACTTTCTTTTTAAAAAAAATTTCTGTCCTCTCCACATCCACTAAGTATGAGTCTAACCCTAAATACTAAGTTTTTTCCAGAGACAATTTAGGCTGTGAACAATGCCATGAGATCAAGCTATGTCAAGGACATTTTCACGCTGAACAAAAAGCAAATACCTAAAACTATTTTGTTAGATTTTTTTCTGGAAAAATGATGAAAACAAATGAATAAAAATACTATAATTTGTATTATAACAATCCCCAACTAAAATTTGACTTGTTTATTTTTTGTGTGCCACCTACTTTTGGGGGGAGGTGGTTGGTCACATAGTTCTGCTCCTGTATATGTTTTCCCTGAAGTTATCTCCCAATATATCTACTCATACTATTCAGACAAAGGAAGAAAGAAATTAGTCCAAAATTTCCCTTTTTTTTCTTTTCAAGTATAAGAGATTTTTTCATAGTAAGTGTACATTTAATATTTTAAATGAAAACAAAATATCAAAAACTATTCTGAATTTCAGAATGTATTTAGATGAATTTTATCTGAACAATCTCTTTGTTTTTGAGACAAGGTCTTGCTTTGTAGTTCAGGCAAGTCCTGAACTCAGCCTGGATCTCAGCAATCCTCCTGCCTCTGCCTCCTGAGCGCTGGGATTACAGGCGTCAGCCACCACACCCAGCACTGTGGAATGTGGTACTGATTGCTGGTGGACGTGAGTCACTGTACCTGGTGTTGTTGTATGTGGTTACCTGGGATCGAACCGGAGCCCTTGCACTTGCAAGGCAGGTGCCAAAATCACTGAGCTAAATCCCCAGTCCCATTTGAACAATCTTTATAGCAGCTGCCTACACTGAAAGTATAGTAATATAGATGTGCAGAAAAGACCTAATCTATTCTATTACAGAGCTTGGCATTTATTCTTCTGGAAATAATTCAAGGTCCAACTCCCTCCTCTCATTTCTGACCTTGTGGTAGGAGTCTAAGGGACAGTAGCTGGGAATCATTGTTTTAGACACTTCAGATTCAGGGCACAGAGAGCCTTTGCTCATTCCTACAGATCTTGACTTCCTCGTAGCTGAAGAGAAAAATAAGGATGTGAATAATGCAGTGAGCAGACGGGCCACTTTCAGATCATGGACTCTTTGAACAACGCCTGACCATGAAAACAGGAGGAAAATCTCCCCAGATCCTCCTAAACCCAATTCTAATTCCAGTCCTCCTTTCCATTAAAGGATAGATGTCACCTAAGCTTACATGGTTTATTTTTCTTACCTACTGATTAGAAGTTATATTAGAAGATAACACCTTTGATCTACAGCATGCTTTGCAAGAATCAAAGCACTTTCATATATATATTATCTCATTTGATCTACACAACTTTGAGCACAAGACAAATCATATTGTTCCTGTTTTTCACATAAGCAAATTGAGCCTTGGAGATTAAATGGTTTGTTCAAATTGGACTTAATTAGCATTGGAGCAGATGCCCAGCAAGGTCTTCTGATTCTTGAACTAGTTTTTGACAACTTCTCACTGATTCTCCCACTTTTACAAACCCAGGATTCTAACAGTCACATTTTCTCTTAAAGAGGTTTCACATGGTTCATACCCAAGGATGCATTGGATGCTGAGAGCAGAATAACGTCACTGTTCTTTAAAATGTTTTCAAAGGTTACAGAATCAAGTGCAAGCTATTTTTAAAGATTCTTTATTAATTCAAATGCTGGGTGAATATTGTGATTTTTTATTTCAATGACAAGAGCATACATTTAAGTTCCTTCTCTCTTTCTTTCCCTCTCTCTCTTTAACCCATAATTGGGGCTCAGCGGTTCTAAGCTTTTTGACATCTTCCAATGAATCTTACATGCTTGAAATAGCTGCTACTGAGCTGTTGTTTGGTACTTTCGCCCAAGTCTGCTTTAAGTGTGTACAATGCAGAAAGAGTTCTTTTCTGAGGACTGAGACTCTAAGCTTCAAGAAATGTTGAAGCGTTTTGTTTTCTCAGGGCTGTCAAGTTTCTTTGAAAGAACTGAAAAGAAGCAACAAAAGAAGATGTAAGAGTGATTTGAAAATTTTTTAAATATCTCTTTGGTTTCTCAACTTTTTGCAAATTAAAGTTCAGTTGTTAACCATTCCATAGTTGAATGCCTCTATCTTTGAATTGTCTCTTCCATGATGTGACCCTTCTTTGTTTGGTGGATGATTGTGAGTACATGTGTGCGTTCTGTCTTTTCTTTCTTTCTTTTTTTTTTTCTTTTAGCCTTTTCTCTGAATGCTTAATATTTATCAGAGACCAAGTTCTTCTTATCTTTTAAGAAATATATTATTGTCTTAAAAGCTATTTGATCTGGAAGGAAAGTGGGAAGAGAAGTGGAGAGAAAAGTTAACACTGGAAAAATTAAAAGGGAGAAGAGCAAGCAGTAGACCCAAAGTATTCAGTGCACCATGTTTAAGTGATTTACTTGGGTTTGTGTGTTTTTTAAAGCAACATCTAAATGTAAAGCTGGATTTGGGCAGATGGAATCATGTAGCATTTACATTAAGGCACTCAATAGTAAACAGTTTAAATACTTTAAATACTAAACAGTTATTTAGTATAAGTAGTACGCTCAATGCTGCAAAGAACACAGAATCAGACACAGTTCCTGTAAAGTAAGTTTGAAATGTAAATATAAATTAAAGAGGTAGAGTATAAAAGACCTAGAAAAGGCCTAATGTTTCCACATGTGAAAATATCATCACAGGCATCCTATGTGTACTCTGAAAAATAATTTGTAAATTTTCCTAGCTACACATACAAACATGGTAATTTGAATCATATTTACACAGATTCAGTGTGTGCTCACAAATAAGCTCACATGAGTCTCAGATGTGCACTTTGAGAATACACTTAGCTGCTAAATATAGGCACCCACCTGAAAATTGCTGTATATACCATTCATCTCCCTTACATTTGCAATTACTTTCAATTTCCTTTTTAAATTGCAGATTTGACTAAACATGCAAATATTTGTTGTTTGTGAGTAATGCACACATATACATTTGAGTGAAATTTCCTCCAAATAATTTATTTTTAATTTTGCACTTGACTTTTGCCATAGTTCTTTACACACCTTTAGAGAAATATTTTATTTTTTAAAAAATCAATGAAATGGAAAATTGAAAAACCAAACCAAATTTGAGAAAAGCAAACTTAATTTTTCATATGAGCAATCATTTCACAGTAATATCTTCAAACATGAAAGATGTCTGCTATTTATTAACCACAGATAAGTACAGATAGTTTCATTGTGCATCAATTTTTTTCTAAGAAGGGAGGAAGTCTGGTCAGGTAGAACTGGGCACTGAAGTGGAGGCCAGCAGCCTCAACTCGCAGCCCCTTCCTGGCCTCAGACTTTGCTCTTAAACACTCCCTCACTTAGTTTCCATGATCCCAACATTTGTTTTCCTTTGATGGTCATTTTCTTTCGTAAAAAGATAGGATTCAACTTACAGATCGTATATGATCTTTGGTTCGGATACTCGATCTGTCGTACTTACACAGTGTATCAATCAGATGGATGCGAATACAACGGCGCATCAGGGGAATCAAAGCACCTGTCATTGGAAGAGTTAAACGCTTCGTGGGCACCAGTGTGTGCAGGACCCTGAACTACTCACTGTGTAACCCTGTTCGGATTTTTAAGTCACAGCACAGTTACTTAACTGTCACTTCAAGAAAATACAAGCTTCCCAGGAGGCTAATAGTATATAACTTAAGAGTAATTGTCGGGCGAGGGATTTAGCTCAGTGGTTCTGGTGCTTCAGTGGATCTTGAGTGGATCTCGGGTTCAGTACCCAGTAACCACATACAGTACTGGGTGTGGAGACTCATATTGTCCAGCAGCAATCAGTACCACATACCACAGTGCTGGGCGTGGTGCTCACACCTATAATCCCAGCACTCGTGAGGCAGAGGCAGGAGTGAGTTTGAGGCTGAGCTCAGGTCCAGCCTGAACCACAAAGAGAGACCCAGTCTCAAAAAAAAAAAAAAAAAAAACCTGAAAAAACAGTAATTATCCCCCAAAAAACATCACTGTGCATTTGAAATACAAAGAATCCCTTTATTTTTAAGAAATACTTGTTAAACACATACAACATTTCAAATCCCTTGACATGCTTTTATTCTATTTTCAAATTACTGTTTTTAAATTTATGGAATATATCCATTGTATATATTTGGAAAGTTGACATGAATATGTATATTTATATATGTATATTTACATATGTATAAAATTAGACCAAAAGCACCATGCTTATGGCAGAAACAAGGCATCTGTGCCTTTCAGAACCCTGAATTACAACTTGCAGTAGCACTCTTTCTAATAAAAAGCATTTTATCCCTGCTATTTTCTTCTCTTCCCCAGTTTTTTGGTTTTTTATTTTTGAATGCTGGGTCTCTCCTTTTGATTCCAGAAAAAAAATACAAAAACTAAATGAAATGCCAGTTTCAAGTTGTAAGTTTTATAGTCATATTTTTTCTATTTATCATTGAAATCTGTTTAGGCTTAGATATTTAATTAAAAAATCAAAGACATATTGGATTTTATTTATATTTTGCATTTCTCATTCATATTACATACGAATCTAGTTGCATGGCTCTGATAAGTCCCGAAGTTCAGTGGCTCAAACAAAGTCGAAAAGTATTCCCTCTCGCCTAACCATTTGTGTGCAAGATTTTGTTGTGTGGAACAGTTGTACAGTCTCAGAAACACAGGCTCCTTCTGCCTAACTGCTCAGCCATCTTCTGAAATAGCTGCTGCCTCCTGACCCAACATGGCTGCTTCAGCTCCTGCCATCCTGTTTGCCTTTAGTTACAGAAAAAAAAAAAAAAAAGTGTAGGGAAATGCATGCTTCTTTCTTTTGAGATCAAAATCTGATTTCCAGAAATGAGATATGACAGATATTTGGGCTCAACCATAAGCCCTTACCCAAAAAACAAAAACAGACACAAAAACCAAAAAACAGCATACAGTAGAAAGATGCTCACACCTATTCAGAAAACCTCTAAAAATAAAATAGTCTTAACTGCAGCTTCCTACAAAAGGTATTATGCTGATGACTCATTACAGGCAGCATTACTGTAGGGGACTTTTAAATCGTACAATTCTTAGTAAAATTTGAACTAAAACAAGATAAAAGTTTCCTTGTATTTACATGGACTTTGCATTTCTGGAAAAATCAGTGTGTTAAAATAATGTAAAATAGAATCTTTATGTGGAAGAACAACAGAATTAGGCTTGGCTCACTCTAAACTGGCCAGATTTTCACCTACCTAAATAAATGATCAGCAGAGTATTTGAAAATCACAAGGGCTACAGATCCATCTTAGTTGCACAGGACTGTGTCCTTTACTCTGCTGGACAACCAGCATTTCTGGTCCTATTCACTAAATTTCCTCCTCCAAATATTATAATCAAATCAGCTGCACAGATTTCTAACAGGAACATGGTGACCATCCAATCCATATTGACAATGGCTCTAGAACTACAAGCTATGGATGTGGACACTTGGCCCAACTTCTGACTTTTCACAGCTAACAGTGTTAGCATGTACTTGACAATGACCTCATGTAGAGTTATCTGATTCCAAACCACTGATATTGACGTCACTGCCACCATCTGATGCTGCACATCTAGGTATAGGACAGCTGGCCCCTTCTGGGTACCAGGCCATATACTTGCTATATAGATTGTTGTAATATAGGAATTCAGGATAGACATCAAATTCCTTCACAACAAAATTTCTCCTAAGCATTACAGCCTTCTAGGACTGATAAAGCAGCCCAAGAGTGCAAGGACTCTGGCTAATTCCGTCTCTTTACTCTGCAGTCTCAATATACATGCTTTCTGTTTCTTGGATCCAACATGGCACCCTTGGCCCTCACCCTCACATCTATATTCCAGCATTGAAAAAGCAAAGGATCAAAGACAAAGGCCTAGTTCTTCTCTTCAAAGGCCAACCCCAAAGCTGCACAACTTCTACTATCTCCATTGCCTCAGAATTGAGTGTTTTCACTTTTTAAATTCTGAAACTTCAGATTGGTAGTGACTCTCAGCTTTCAGTAGATATTGTTCTATGAAACAAGAAGAATAGTGAAATGAGCCTCAGACAGAAATTCCAATTCTGGCCATGCTGTTAACAACCTTTGACATTGCAGGAAGGGCATTCAGCTTCCATAACTCTGTTTCTTCATCTGCAAAATAAGAAAAGAAGAACAGGGATTTGACTCAAGTATTACTGAGCCTACCTCAGAAGGAAAAGTGCCTGAGTTCAATCTCTGGTATAGTCAAAAAGGTGAGGGAAGTTGAATGGGCTATTTCAGATTTCCCAGTTCCAGAGTATACTATAATGTCCATGAAGTCTAATGACCACACTGAATACTGAGCCAACTTTTTAAAAATGGTATGAGCCAGGTGTGGTGGTATATTCCTGTAACCCCAGCAGGAGGATTGCTGCAAGTTCAAGCCAGACTGAACTACATAGCAAGACCCAGTCTCAAAAAAAAAAAAAAAACCAGGACTGGGGATTTAAGCTCAGTGTTTCTGGTGCCTGCCTTGCAAGTTCAAGGTCCTGGGTTTGATCCCTGGTAACCACATACAACAATGTTTGGCATGGTGATTCTTGCCCATCAGCAATCAGTACCACATGCTACAATGCCAGGTGTAGTAGCACATGCTTATAATCCCAGCACTCAGGAGGCAAAGGCAGGAGGATTGATGAGTTTGATGCTGAGTTCAGGATCAGCCTGAACTACAAAGCAAGACCCTGTCTCAAACAAAAATTTAAAAAATCCAAAAAAACAAACTTTGGACTCAGGCTGTCCTTGAACTTTCATCTTCTTACCTCAGCCTCTGGATAGATGGGGTTACATTACAGACCTGCACCATGTAGTACCCATATTTGCTTGTTTTCTTTGTTTTATCTTGTTTTTCCCAAAAGTTGTTTTCATTGTAGGAGATAGAATTTTATTTTAAGAATTCATCTTAGTTTTACAAGGTATGTCAGGAACACAGAACTTAATGAAAAAACTTTAGGTCTTTGTCATAATTATTTTCAACAAGTATATGATGAACATTTCCTATATGCCAGATGCTGGATTAGATGCTGAAGATATGAGAGTGAGCTACACTGGTACTGTATTTCACTTCACAGAAAATAATGACAAATAGAAAGTGATCACACTTTATGGCAAGTACTATGAAAGCAATGTACAGATGTCTAAACAACAAACAGAGGTGGCTGAGTGATTAGAAAAAGTCAAATGGAGATTTTTGGAGAATGAGTAAGTTTCACAAATCATGAATATAGGCAGAACATTCCAGAACATTCCAGGAAGAAGGGTTAGTTTGTGCAAAGATTTTGAGAACCTGCAAAGAAAGTTGCAAAATAAACAGGGCCCAGGTCACACAGGTACTGATTGACCCTGGCAAGAAATATGAACCTATACAGATTTTTATTCTCAGGAAAAGGAGAAGACATTGAAGGATTTCAGAAAGAAGAAATTATACAAATCAATTTTCAGTTGAACATCAGTTTTGGTTTGGTTGGAGGGAAATAAAAAAGAATGCAGAGAGATTAATAATTGAGAGAGAAATGATAAGAGTGTTTATGAGGAACAAAAGTAACCACATAGCAAGCTGAAGAGCCTCTGTCTCCAGATAAAGGGCAGTTTAAAAGTCTAACCATGTACCTAATTTAATATATCAATAACCTAGGAGTGATCCTATTTTCAGTTGCCAGCATACATCCCACATAAACTATAAAAACAAATGAAGTTTCTGTCCTTCTGTGAACTTACAGTTGTGGGGGAAAAAAACCAACTAATTTACAGGAAACTATATCAGTTATATCCTAGGGTATTTTTTTTTCTTTGGGTCAAAAGGAAAACAGATTATAATCCAATGGTATTATTTTGTATTGTATCACTGAGATTATTTTTGGTATTTACAGCCTCACTTTCCTGTGCCAGTAATTGCATCAGCGCCAGTGTGTTGATAGTTATTTCCTTTCTTTTCCACAGACTATATTTAGTCCCAGTCTCGGGTGTGGGTGAAGTACCACAGTGCAGCTGGTACTGGTAGAGTAAGAGAACACTCAAGTTGGACCTCACCAGGATATTCCAAGGTCTCTCTCACACCTACCTACGGAAATCTTGAACTCTGGCCTCTTTACACACCCACTTTTGCAAACACTTCGGTCTCAACTGAAACTCACATATGGCAAACAGACTATTTATTTGCTTTCTAGCAATTATGAGAAGCTGATTTGATTTCAAATAAAAAGGGAAGATCAAATGTGCCAAACAATCTTACTTTAAAAATAATCAGAGTTGAAGCGTGGTGCTGCACACCTGTAATGCTAGCACTCTGGGAGACTGAGGTGGGGGGATCTCAAATTCCAGCCAGCCAGGGCAACTTAGTGACTTAGTGAGACTATGTTTCAGAATAAAAAGGGTTGGGATGTAGAACAGTACAAAGGCCCTGGATTCATTCCCCAGGACTGGAAAAAAAATCATATAAAATAGGTAAACTAGTGTCCTATCTTAAGCATATATTTTTAAATCAGTATCTTCAAATGAACTAAAAATACTTTCCTTCCATCTTAAATGTCCCATATTAAAGCACTATATTTTTGCTACTTTACACCTGTAAATAATTTTTTTAAAATTACTGATGGGTTGGGGATTTAGCTCAGTGCTTCCAGCACCTGCTTCTCAAGTGCAGGGTCTCAAATTTGAATGTTGGTGAAAAAAACAATTATTGATATAGGAGAACAGCTTGCAACAGCCTAAGGCCATGGTGGCTGAGGGCCTTAACCCAGCCCCCCAGGTTTGCAACCTATCAGAGTTTTATGTTCTTACCAGAAAACCCAGTCCTTATGCATGGTAAGGTGTGAGCCCCTCTGAGCTTTTTGATAATGATTGGGTGAGCAAAGAAAAAAGAAGCCAAAGGCCTAACACTTGTAGCTGTTCCTATTCACAGAGTGCCTTTCGCAGGAATAGGGAACAATAATTCTGATATTCTGAACCCATTTTAAATGGAGTAAAAACACTTTGCCTACTTCGGGTCCCTTGTTATCTCAATTAACTGGGCAGGTGTCTGCACATCCTGCTCCTGTTAGGTGAGGCGTCATCACAGGTGGTTCATGCTGCTTTAGCGGGAAATAGCAGGAGATTCTCATCTAGGACCAACTTTTAAACCCGTAGAAGGGTATGGAGATCTTTTAAACTCTAGGAGCTAACTTGCAAAATATTATCAAGTAGGTTTAATAACACTCGTATAGCACTTCCATTCTTGGAAGAGACATGAAAATCTAAGAACAACACAGCAATTGATTATTTTTGATGTCAATTCCAAAAATAGAACTACGGATTTATTGTTATTGACTGTCACATTAATGACCACATAATTGCAACCTAACACTGGACAGAAACATAGTGGATATTCATAATAGAGCAGTGGATTATTTGGATTTTACAATAGTTATTTCTCAGCAAACATCATTGATTATAAAAATGTTATTTCTCTAATCCAGTATTTCTTCTACTACTCTGGAAAACTGCTGTCCTTGGAAATCTTGTTTTCAGGAAGAGGTCCTGGGGATTAAGAATCTTCATAGATATCTATCAACAAGATTTATGTGTATAACAACCTCGAAATGTACTGGGCTGAAAAAAGGTTGGTGTTGGTTTTACTGTTTTCACAAAGCCACAATGGCATGATCGTGTTTATCTGGACCTCAAAGAAAGGAGACAGAGTCTATAGGATTGCAGGTTGCCGAGTCACATGATTATAGAACCAGGGAACACACAGGCTGTGGTCCACATGATTGTATCCCTCTGAATTTGTATTCTGGAATCCTGATGAATGGGATTTGTGTTCTTAAAAAAAGAGGCAGTAGAAAGAATGTTCTCCTCTCCACCCACCGAGAGTGAAAGAAAAAGGTCTCACTCATGAAGACACCCAGACCTCAGGGGACAGACCTTAGGGGACACTGACTATGCTGCCACTTGACGAGGGACTTTCTAGCCTTCAGTAACTGAAACAGCTGCATTACACATAAACTGCCAATTTACAGCATATTTTTTGCAGCAGCAGGATGGACTAAGACACCATCTTATCATGATTTTTCTATTAACAGTGCACATTTACGTACAACCACCTCTCCCCCTCCAATGTGGCCACTCCCACCACGGACTGGCATCCCTTCTCCCGGATCCTCACAGCAGCCTCCCCCATTCAGTTCAACTCCCTGCTCAGGCACTGACCCTCTACAGTCTGTTTTGAAGATGTGGTCAACAAAAGCCTCTAAAGATCTTCAGGAAACCCCATGATGGATTCTGTTTCCATTGGGAGGGAAGCCAAAGTCCACGTGAAGTTCAGGAAGCCCTCATTTTCTTGTCTGTCTCTCTCACGTCTCTCTGACCTCTTCACCTTTTGCCTACTCAGCTTCCACGTGGCAGCCTGGGGAGATGCTGTCCACCTCAGCCTCTGTCCAACGGAGCTCTTCACGGGCTATTCTTCCTGCTCACTCAGTCCCTTTAGCACAACCAGGGATCATTCCCTCCTGTTT
>PVIR01019502.1:0-31261 GCA_004026965.1 Petromus typicus
GGTGTGGTATGGCATGCCTGTAATCCCAGCACTCAAGAGGCTGAGGCAGGAGGATCGCTTCGAGTTTGAAGCCAGCATGGGCTACACAGGAAGTTCAGGCCGGCCTGAACTATACAGTGGGATGCTGTCTAAAAAACAGAATTAGTATGAATTATATGATTACAATTTCAAGATGAATATTTAATATAAGCTATCACAAAAGTATAGGTCATGTTTAAAATTTAAAACATGTAAAGCTAAGGACGTGTGACCGTTAATCCACTCTCATTGTCTGCCGCCTTTGCCGGGTGTGGCGGTGCACGGCTGTAACCCCAGCATTTAGGAGGCTGAGGAAGGAGGACGGCCTGGAGCTTGAGGCTAACCTGGGCCACACGGTGAGTTCAGGGCCAGCCTGCACTACAAAGTGAGACCTTGTCTAAAACAAACAAACAATCAAACAAACAAACAATCAAGAAAACCTGACCTTTTGGTTTGAACATATTTACCCCCGTGTTCTTGCTCTTTCTTTCTTTGACAACACAAATAAAGGCTCTGCATGCAGAAGGAAAGGGATTCAACCAAACAGGCCAAATCCCACGTGGTCATGAGACCCCCGGCCTCCTCCCTCTCCTCCTCCTCTTCTCTGCTGCAGCAGGAGCAGAACCAACAGCAGGAGTGGCAGAGCCAGCAGCAGAGACAGCCGCAGCCCCACTAGCTAGCACTCTGGCAAGCTTGCCAATCCCCTGGGCGATTACATCTTCAACGTTTTTCCTTCCCTGCTCCTTGAGGACTTTATTAAACCTGTCGTTCTCCGCCTTGATGCCCACGGTATCCAGGATCTTCTCGATGTCCTGGCTGTTGGGGGAAGGGTTGCTTCTGAGGGTAGCCAGTAAGTAGAAAGCGATGTAGTTTGAGACAGGGTCTCTCTATGTAGTTCAGGTTGGCCTTGAACTCACAGCAATCTTTCTGCCTCAGCCTCCCAAGTGATGGAATTACAGGCATGTGTCACCACACCTGGTGAAAATGTTTTTTCTTAAAGGAATTTTAACATTATAGAAAAGTATGTTACAGGGAATAATAAAATACACACTTCTATCCCTATTGCCCAAAGTTAAAACTATCCATATTTTGTTCTGGTTAATTTCAGTCTTTATTTTAAAGAAATAAACAGGTCCCATTTAGGACTGTCTCTCCCGAGTATTGAAAATATAGAAATTAGAGAGGCGGCCTGTCTGGGACAGCCCAGGGTGGTGCCGCTTCCAGAGCAGGCAAGCCACACTCAGGGACTTTTAACTTCCATCCACCTTCAGCCCGAGGTTTGGCTCTCAGTGACTATTTCCAGGAGGGAGGTTGCCTGGGTGCCAGAGTGCCAGATTTGCCTGGCACTTCCCCTGGAACACAGAGCGACAGGCGGGCTGGGAGAGGTGGGGAGCTGAGCACCTCCATCCCGAGGTCACTCCATGTCCAGCGGGTGTTTTCGTAGAGGGTGGGGCAGCCCTCAGGCTCTGAGCCTCTGCTCTCCGGGGAGCTGGCCGGGGCAGCCGCAAGGAAGGATGGAGAAACCACTGTCGCCTGCCAGGCCCAGAGGCACAGCCCTGAGGATTCTGGGAATGCAAGGCTGCAGCTAGGTGGTCAAGTGGTCCGGGGCCAGTCTCGTGCCAGGCACTAAGGGGAAGGAAGGAAGCAGGGAAAAAAGCAAGAGGCAGAAATGTCCCCATTTATGGGCACCTGTGGAGGGGAGCTACCCTTGTCACGTTCTCACAGCCAGGACAAATCCTGACACCTGCAGTTTACAGGAAGAGAGGTTAGTCTTGGCTCATAGTTTCTGGAGTTTGCAGTCCATTGTGGGTGGGCTGGTTCAGCACAGGGCGGCAGGGCAGAGGGGCCTGCGGAGGGAAGCTCACCTCGTGGAGACCAGTGTGGAAGCAGAGAGAACAGGAAGATGTAATTTCTAGTCACGCCCGTGCTCTCTTGCCTCTAACCAGCGGGCCCTACCTCCTAATAGCAGGGCAACCCTAAGCCCCAAAACCCATCGCCATCCGGACATCCTGCCTATGGTCTGAGGAAGTTTTGGGGGACGTCTAGGCAGTCTTTGCTCCCATAAGATTGGCTGGTACTATGTGACCTAGAACAGGTTCATTGACCTTTTGGCACCTTTATAAATGGAGGATGTTGCTGACTAGGAGAATGAAAACATCATCCCTCTCCCAGTGGTTGGAGAATTAAATGTGACAAATGAAAGGATTCTGTGTTTGCACCCACCATGCACAAAGCAAACATCTGGGAAGAGCGCCTGAGGCGTGTGAGTCCCCGCCACCTCCTCGGCCCGGACCCAGTGTCAGATCCAGAGTCCAGGCTGAGGTGACAGAGGACAGCAGGTTTTAAAGTGTACCTACCTCTGTCAACTGATACTGAACAAGACAAGGCGGGAAAACCAGGCATGGTGACACATATCTATAACCTCAGCACTCGGGAGGCTGAGGCAGGAGGATTGCTGTGAGTTCAAAACCAGCCTGGGTTATATAGTGGGACCTGAATCAAAAATAAAAACAGAAAGGCCAGCCTGAACCACAAAGCAAGACCCTGTCTCCAAAAACCTAAAAAATAAATAAATAAATAAATAAATAAATAAAAACAGAGCCCCCAGAGAGCTGGTGCTTAAAGGGGGCCTTCTGGAGAGGTGGAGGATTTTAGACATAAATTTTTTTTTTTTTGAAACAGTGTCTTGCTTTGTAGTTTAGGCTGGCCCTGGCTCAGCCTTGAACTCAGCAATCCTCCAGCCTTTGCCTCAGGAGTGTTGGGATTACAGGCGTGAGCCACCACACCCGGCGAGGTGCAGGATCTTAGAAGGAGCCCAGAGGGCCCTCTTATGAGATGCTACTGGAGAAACCTTTTGACTAAATGGCAGAAGGGCCCTTTCACAGAGCTTTGGGCATGGAGTATGGAAGCTGGAGGGCTTGGGTGTTTCTGCTACAAGGTGTGCCAGAATGTGTCTGCTTCATCCTCCTTATTTTATGGTGGAAGCCTCAGCTCCCTGAGAGAAATGGTTTGGACAAAGGACCCAAAAGTCTAGGTTTAGAAGCTTGTTCACCAGCCGGTCAGTCGGCAGTGCTGTTGGGAGGTGGTGGAACTCTCAGGAACTGAGGCCTAGTGGTAGGAAGTTAGATCCCTGGAGAATGTCCCTCAGAGAGGATATTGGGATTCCTGCCACTTGAAGACTCTCTGCTTCCTGAGCAGGCTGCCTCTGCCACATGCTGCTGCCATTGTATTAGGCTGTCAGAGGCCCAAAGGCACAGAGTCAGGTGACTATGGACTGAAACCTCTGAAACTGCAGCAAATAAACCTTTCTTCTTTAAAAGTTGATTCTCTGAGGTAATTTGTCCCAGAGATGGGAAGCTGACTATCACACCGTGTAAGTGGCTAGTGTGCGTCTGAGAGGAATGTTCTAGAGATGAAGTCTGTATTAGTCACCTTCCTGTTGCTGGACAGGATACCTGACAACCCAGTCTTAAATGAGGAGAGGTTTGCTTTGGTTCCTGGGTTCAGCCCATGGTTAGTTGGCTCCAATGCAGGAGGCAGAAGGGCCTGGTGGAGGAAAGCTGCTCAGTTCATGGTGGCTAGGAAGCAGAGAGGGGACACCATACCAGAGGAAGGAGCAAGGAGCCAGACCCAGCCCAAAGCCACCCTCGGTGACCCACCCAGACACATCCAGCCCATGCCCTTTCAGTCCCCAGGTGGGTTCCCAAATCAGTCCAGGTGACACCCTGCCCTAACCACCACAAAGTCTATGTGAGGATGGCTTGCAGTGTTTAGGTGGGGGCACAGTGAAGGAGAAAGGGTACATTTATGTATTTATTTGGGGGGTGAAGGTGTCATTGCAGGCAAAAGAAGAAAATGAGCAACTAGGCATTGATTTCACAGAGTTCTGTTACCATCTTCTGTGCCCTGGGCTCTGTGCCAGGCACAGCAGGAGTAGGAAGGGGAGTAAACATTGTAAACCACCTCAAATGGACTGCTAATAAGGATATCGGTTGGCCCAAATAGCAGGAAGTCAAGAGGTAAGGCAGACGCTGTAGACTGACTCGGTTCTCCTGTTACTCAGGTTGAAACCTGAGTTTCCAATGTGACTATTTGGAGATGGGACTTTTTAAGGGGATGATTAAAGTTCACTGCGGTCATAAGGGTGAAGTCTTAATCTCACAGGAATGGTGTTCTTCTAAGAATAGGAGGAGCTGGGTGTGAGGGCGCCAACTGTAATTCATTCCAACAACTAGAAAGCTGAGGCAAGAAGATTGCCCTGAGTTTGAGACCATCCTGGGGTACACAGTGAGTTCAAGGCCAGACTGAACTACATAGTGAGACTTGTCTCAAAAAACAACCAAACCAAACAAGGAAATGTATTTCCCTTTCATAGAAGCATTTAGAAAAAGGCAGTCTAAGGTTGAAGGGAGGGCTTGGCCTTTCTCTACAAATGGTTTCCCTGTCTTCATCCAAGGAGACTGGTTGAATTGCTATCATCTCCCAGGCAGGGAGAAGGGATAAGGAGGGACACACACATTCCTTCGGAGGGCACAGCTCAGAGATGATGGCTTGGCATCTGTGAGAATTTAGGCTCACAGCCTCCTCCAGCTGCAAGGGATACTGGGAAATGTAGTCTTCAGCAAGACAGCTCTTGGCTCAGCGGAAAGTCAGTTCTAGTAAAGCAGGCCAGGTTCCTTAACCACTTCCTCAGAAGGTGTCTACCATGGAGCTGCACAAGGGGTCCCCTTCCACAGAGCCCTGTGGGCCTGCCTAGGCCTCTGGATGTTGGCAGCTTCTTATGACAGCTTAGCTGGCACGTTATTACTGTCTTGTGTTTCTTGGCTTCTCTGAGGAAGCTGGGAAGGAGGGTGGATGTTAGATAGTCAACTAGTTCGGTGTATTTCATGACCCGCCCTGAGGTTCTCAGAATCTAGGGGACAGATTCAAGCAGATAATTAGAGGTCAGGTGCAAATGGTAAACCAGCTGCAATATATAAGGCTCAATGCAAACAGGGAAAAATTATAAGAAGGAGCTTAGAAGGGATGAAAAGCGTATAATGAGTTCACGTTGGCCTGATCCTGGGAGGTACATCGGAATTTCCTAAATGGCTTTGGTCAAACAAAGAGAATAGCGAAAGTGTGAGGACCCCTGGGGTGTGGCCCGTGTCACAGGGCGGCTCTGAGATCTGTTCCTAAGGGACACCCAGGGGCCATGGACAGGAGCAGGCTGTGGGACAGGCCCCAGAAGCCACGCAGGGGAGACGTGGATCTGTGTCTTTCTCGGAGCTGAGTCTGGAGGATGACTCGTTAGGAAGCTATTTCACAAATGTGGTCGAGTCATGCAGACAGCCTGCGTGGATCAGGGTTCTGGTGGTGGGAACAGGGGCCAGGAGGCCGTTTGCAGATTTTCGTGGTAGGATGACAGAACTTGGTAACTGGTGGGCTGAGGAGGGCTGAGTGAGGCTGAGGGGGTGGTGGTTTCAAGATGGTTAAATATGATCCAAAGTTTACATGCCTCTGTGCTAGGAACACAGAGGAGCACAGGAAACAAACTTCGGGGGGGTGAGGGGCAACAATGCCGTCGCGCTGTCCTGAGCCTGGCCCATGGCAGACATCTTTGGGTTCTGTACGTTTCCAGCAGTCTTGTAATTCACAGCGTCTGAACACCATGTCCTGGCTCTACAGACCTGGCTTTTCTCTCATCCCCCAGAAGCCTTCTGAGACCCCCTAATCCGGGCCAGAGCCCCTCTTCTGTGTTCCCTAGCACCCCATGTCTTTCTTCTTCAACCCTCTCACTGGAGGCTGGTAAAGCCCTGTCCTCCGGGCACTGCTCCATCACCAATGCCAAGGGACAGAGCCTGGCATGTAGCGGGCCCTCACGCTGGCTTGAGGCCTCCAGCAGCTGCCCCTGGGGGTAGGAGTTGGCCAACAGTTTGGATTCTAGCCCACTTAAGAGTGATGGAAGCTTACAAGGCCTCCGTGGGGATAAGTAGTTTTGGGATCTAGGCCTGGATTACTCTAGACCAGAGGTTCTCATCCAGGTGCCATTTTGTCATCTGACTTATCTGGGGCCATTTTGGACAGTCACAATGGGGGGAGTGAGCTACGCGGAGATGTGTGGGTGTTCCTGGTTCCAAGAGGGGAGAAGCTAGAGATGCCCCTAAACACCTCATGATCCACCGGGCGCTTTCCATAACAAAGAGCTCCCCAGCCCAGTGTGTCAGTGGTGCCGAAGCTGAGCAGCCCTGGTGCAGAAATGGGTGAGCCAGCTGGCACGCACAGGTTCCCGAGTGGCCTGCTGGCTGCTATGGCCCGAGGGAGTAAGAGCCAGACACATTTCATGGCCGTCATAAGGGTGATGGGTTTGTGATGCGCAGCCCGGGACCACCTTGGGCGGGGCTCAGTCACGGCCCCAACACCTGGGCGGTTTTTCCCCTCAGCTGAACTCTAGGCCCTGGGCCCCGGCGGCCCGGCCTGGCGCTGGCCTCCCTCTGACTCACCCGCTGGGTTCCTTTGGCTCCTTAGGGGAAGGCACCGCACTCACTTCCCACCCCATCTGCCTCGCTGATTATTTTCAGCTTGGCTTGCAGAGGCCCAACGCTGCAATTACTCCCCAACCTCAATGGCTCCTTCTGAAAATAACATTTGGGTCGAAGAAAACCTCAGTCTGGTGGGCTGGATTTTATACGAAATGGTTAAAGTGTGGGTGTGGGCGCGGGGGTGCGGACGGGGACGAGGGAGTGGCACAGTGGCACAATTAGGAGAAGAATCTGGAGGAAAGGGACAGAAAAGGAAGTAAAGAGAGGGAAGGGCTGTTGCGGAGAGAAAATAGACCTACAGGCAGGGGTCATCAATCTTTTGGAAGGCTCATGCTAAGTCCTCATGGGTCCCTCTAATTGAAGGTTTGGTAATAACCTGCCCTGCTCCCAGTCTTTGAGGCCTGGGAAATTCGTGTCTGCCTGGGGCCAGAAGAATAAGTCTAGGGGCATACAGATCTTTATCCAAGCTAGTGACCAGATTTTCCGACCCTAAAATAGGAGACACATGGTTTGACATAGGATTTTTGTTTCCTTTCCAGTAGAGAATGGCATTCTGGGAAGTGTAGTTTCATTGCAGAGAGGCAGACTTTCCAAGCTGTTTCCTGGTCAGTGATGGACAGCAGATGGGATATTAAAAATAGTGCTTCTCAAATGAGCTCTAGAATATATGTTAGATATTGTAAAATAGAAAATATTCAGAAGGAAATGTGGGTAGGGGTGGGTAATGAGGGGAAAGAAAAAATTGTGATGGTAACAAAAAAAAGGGAAATTAAGCTTATGTATATTGGAGGCGGGGTTGTAGGGTGGGTAGGGAAATGGGGAAAAATGAGAATCAAGTCATGTCATAGACTGGTACAAGTTGTCAATGTTGACATGATATGTATATAAAATGTACCTATTTCACAATACAATTAAATTTTAAAAAGGTGCTTCTCTAGCTGGCCATGGTAGTGCTTGTAAATACAGCTGTTCAGGAGGCTGGGACAGGAGGATTGCAAGTGAAGGCCAGCCTGGGGAACTTGGTGAAGTCCTGTCTTGAAAGAAAACGGGTCAAGAAAAAGAGGATTCTCCTGGACACCAGAGATTTTAGTTTAGAGTAGAAAATGAGAAACACCAAAAATGGGAAACCTTGTCCCTTGCAGGTGGAGGGGGATAGAAGGGAGAGGATAACCTTGGGAAACATCTTTGGGAGTAAAAAGGAAGCAGCCAGAGACTGAAAAAGAAGTGAATAAGGTGAGATTTGGGGAAAGGGGCAGGAAAGAGTTGCACACATTATTAAAGTTCAGTTTGTTAGAGCTCAGTTCTGGAGTCAGCCTCAGAGAGGCTCAGCATGCAGTGTCCCCAACTCTGGGACTGGGTAGGGGGCTTTTGTTCTGCCCCACGTTGCTTGCTGGTTCAACATGATCTTGGTTCAAGACACTTCTGGGTGGTGGGAAGGTCAATGCAGCAGAGCGCCATCAAAGACACCCGCCTAAGTACCAAATGCCAGCAGAACTCGCCCAACTCACCCAGCCTAAGAAGGGAAGAAGGGTAGACAGGTGAGAAGTACGGAGAGGGCCAGATCGCAATCTGTGCAGGTAAGGCACGAAACTATAACTGTGCCCATTATTTATTTATTATTTTTTGGACAGGGTCTCACTTTTGTAGCTCAGGCTGGCCCTGAGCTCAGCCTTGAACTCACAGCAATTCTGCCTCTGCCCCCCAGGTGCTGGGATTACAGGTGTGAGTCTCCACACCTGTCATTGTTGTATGTGATTACCAGGGATCGAACTCAGGCCCTTACACTTGCAAGGCAGGTGCCAGAACCATTGAGCTAAATCCCCGGCCCAATTGTGCCCATTCTGTAAAGAGGGGAACTGAAGGGTTGGGTTGTTCAGTTAGTACTGGCACACCTGGCAGGGGGGCCCTGGCTGTGTGGTTCTCACACCCCAGGGCAGGATCCTCATGCTTCTCAGCTTCCTGGAGACCTCCAGCCACGGGCCTGGCTCTTGGGTTGGTCTTAACAGATGGCTAGGATCTGGAGAACTCTGCCACTGGTTGTCTTGGCACAAGGTGGCATGGAGGAGTCAGGCCAGTGGAGTTTGCCTTCTAGTGAGTTGCTTAACCTTTCTGTTCCTTATGCGGCTTCTCTTGAAACTGAGTATTGTGGTACATGCCTGTAATCCCACATTCTCTCGAGGAGGATCACCTTAAGTTTGAGGCTAGCCTGGGTACCAAGTGAGTTTAAGGCCAGCCTGAACTGCATAGGGAGATCAGACAAAAAGACAAAACAAAGAAACAATTAAAAAAAAAAATCCTCCAAACTTTTTTTCTCTTTAAAATGTGGACAGTCCCCACCTCCTAAGGTGTCACAAGGAGCTAAGAATGTGTTCTGTGTCCAAAACAGTGCTCGGAGCCAGACGTGGTGTGCACATCTGTAATTCCAGCAAAATGGGAGGCTGAGGCAAGAGGGTGGAAAGTTCAGGGCCCACCTGGGGAATTTAGGGAGGCGCTGTTTCAAAATCGGAAAGGCAGAGGGGAAGGAGTGTAGCTCAGTGTGAAAGTCTTGGTGCATTCCCCAGTAATGAAAAACACAAAGTACCTGAGACACTGACGGCCACTCGATAGGCTGCTTATTATTACATCCTGTTTCCCTCCACATGCGGTAGGCAAGACAATTTTAGCGAACATATATATATTTTTATTGGAATTGTTCAGCATTTATTTTCAGGCTATGGTTTTGCTAATGCTATTGCTTAGGGCGAGGATACATGAAAAAAGAGAATCGATTTAAACTTAATTTAGAGAAAAAGTTAATAAAATAAAATTAAATTAAAGTCTCTACCATAAGTGCAAAGTGGATATAAGAAAAATCATGAAGGCACTACTTGAAATTTTTGAAAACACACTGTGATTGCCCACTCCTGCTTGCAAATGAAACCTGCAGGGAGAGACGAGGCCTAGTTGAGCTAAAGAGATTTGAAATCTCCACACGATCCGAGATTGGGAGGCTCGGAAAGGGAGATTGAATCGTAAGACCCAGCTCTGGAAACCAAAAGCCAGGCCCTCGATTTCGATTTCCTGGCGATTCGGCCTCCCGGATTTTTCTTTTCTTTTCTTTTTTTTTTTAAATTTTTTTATCACTGGGTCAATAAGTCAGCCAATGCCGCGGGAGAAGTTTAATTAAACTCAGATCGCCTACGAGTTGCCAAAGGTCTCCCCACCCTCGATCCCGCCCCCAGACCGTGGAGCCCCGCCCTCAGCACATCTGGAGAAAAGCTTTCCCCGCCCCGCGAGGCAGGGCCGTGGCCCGCGCATGCGCGTCGGCAGGGCTCCAGCGCCCCACTGCAGGGCTCCACTCCCAGAACGGCGTTGCAAACTGTTGCATCAGACAGCAAGCAGCCGGCGGGGCCGGCAGGATTTCTAGAAAGATAGGAAGGATTTCAGCTCCGCTTTGGTCGCTTGGGAGCGCTGGCTGCACTCACGGTGTTTACAGGACGGTAACACGATCCCTGCGATCTCAAGTTTGCGCCAGTTGAGGGGCCGTGGCCGCAGGTGCCCCGCCCCAGTCTGGGCCCGCTTTATCGGATTCCGTCTGCTTTATTCACCAAGAGAACCCTGAAGGAATGAGCTGGGTTTCATTTCTCTTCCCGAGTACTAGAATGCCCCGAGGAATTTCGCACTCTGTGAAAGTGCAAAACTAATTTCCCCAGACAAGTGCTGTAGCCGGCTCCCCAAAGGGCTTGGCCGGCTCCCAGCGGGAAGGTTCGTGGCTTCCAAGTTTCTCCCCCTGCAGCTGGGCTCGCGCGTCCTGAGGGGGAGCCCCTCTGGCCGCCCCGAATTCTCTATGGGTGGACAACACAGGTCCTTCCCAGTAGGTCCTCCTGGTGGTACCTCTCAGGGTTCGCTCCCCCGACAGATTTGGGATGTGGGCCAGGAGACACAGAGCCATAGCTTCCTGCAGAAGCGACACACGTGCAACACGCTCCTTAGAGTAATGGCTCAGCAGCCAGGCTGTGGGCCTGGTCTCCCTTAGCCTTCAGTCTGAGGCACTGCCTTCCTCGGCAGGAGAGAAAGAATGCTCATCTAGAAGAGACCGGATGGACGGTCTTGGAGTGGGATGTACTCGAACCATAAGAGAAGCCTGGCGTAGTGGCCTGGTGTGGTGGTATAAACCAGTAATCTCAGCACTCCTAGAGGCTGAGGCAGGAGGATCCCACGAGGGAGCCCAGCATGGGCAACTTAAGACAGTTAGGCAGACCCTGTCTCTAGAAAAAGAGGAGGGCCAGGGATTTAGCTCAGTTGTTCCAGCGATTGCCTGGCAAGTGTAAGGTCCTAAATTCGATCCCTGGTAACCACATACCACAGTGCTGGGTGTGTTGGCTCTCTCCTGTAATCTCAGCACTGGTGAGGCAGAGGCAGGAGAGCTGCCTTGAGTTCAAGGCTAGAGTGGGCTACATAGTGAGTTCAGGACCAGTCCAAAAAAAAGAAAAAAAAAAAAAAAAAAAGAAAGAGGAGCGTTGCTGAGGACCTAGCAAAGGCCCTGGGTTCAATTCCCAATACTGACTTACAATCTATCTTCTAACTGGATTTTTAGGAGGAAAAAAAAAAAAAGAGAATCCTTTCCTTTAGTTTTTTTTTTTTTTTTAAAGAGTGGGTCAAGACCAAGATCATTCAGTATTAATGGCTTTTCCAGAAAAACAAAAACTGGCAATTTACCTTAGGCATTCTCCTTTTCTTTTAGGTGTCGGGGGTGAAAATGTGGAATCATCCTGAGACCTAAAACAAGCCCAGGATTCTCCCTTTCCCTCGTTTCTCTGCATCACTTACCCCCAAGATTCAATTTAAAAAATGACCCCAAAGACTGGAAAGCATTATCCAGCTCGGGCCTTTCCAGGCAGTGGCTGACTGCTTACGCCAGCATTTCCCCGTGCAGAGCGGGTATTATGTCACTGCAGGGTTTTCATTGTAATAGATACTTCATAAGTATGGCCTCGGTTATTTCACTCATCATTAGCAGTGCTCTGAGGGGCCAGAAGAAATCACAACAGAGAAGGGACAGGAAGGGTCTGGAAGTGACCCAAGTCGCAATTTGGCCCAAGACCTCTTCTGCCAAATGGGTATTACCCCGGTGGGGGCTGGGGCTGAGAGTGGGTATGGAGCCAGATGTGTCCGAGCAGGTGTCCCCAGGGATGGAAGCTGGAGCCACGGAGTCAGGAGCCAGGTGGAAAAAAGGGAGTAGGCGACAGCACGAACTCAGGCCTGAGCTGTGCCTGAGGAACCTACACATAGCGTGTGCTCTGGAGGCATATTTGTGGAATGAAGCACTGAATGAATGAGAGAAGTGCCAGGAAGGATGGAGAAGTCCAAGAATTTTTGCAGGACAGCCTGAGATGGCTCTATTTCCCTTGCACTGAGTGAAGAGGGCAGTTCATCTGGTTTAAAAACATAGAGCCAGATGTAGTGGGCACACCTGTCATTCCAGCACTCAGGAGGCTGAAGCAGGAGGACTGCTGCCAGTTAGAGGCCAGCTGGAACTATATAGCCAGACTTTGAAAAAAAAGCAATCGAGCCAGAACTATTAAGTGCAAGTCTCATGAGGTCGTTTCTCACCCTGGTTTCTGTCTGGAAAATCCACCAGGGGGAGATTCCAGAGTGGAGCAGTCCATTTCCTTAACCAGGCCTGATGCCACCAGCAATGGCTGCTTTACCTTGGCTGGTTTAGAAGACAAGATCCTCTGGCCCCTGCCATACTTGTACGTCAGGGACATGGTGGTGGCTCAGATGGTGAGAAGATGCAACACACCCTCCAAGTGTGACTGCACTGCACACCCGTTAGCCACTCCCCGCTTCTAGACACAGCCCAGGGCCAGAGCCGTCGTCGGTTCTGGGTACTCAGGGTCTGAACTCCTGGTGGAAGGCTTGCTCTGAAACGTTTAGGGTGCCTGGCTGAGTTCCCCACACTGCAAGTCTGGAACTGGCTTCTCTCTTTTTGCTATTTATGTGCCAGTTGAAAGGGTGGAGAGAGCCACATTAATTTTAAAATAAAACACAAATAGTAAAATGAGGCTTGGTGAAAGTGAAAACCGCAGAAGGGATTTTTTTCCTCCCATATTCTTCAGATTTTCCTAGAACCACCTTTATTTCCTTAGACTCAGACATAGAAAGTGTGTGGGCCTCTCTGGGTGGAGCCTCTCCCAAGCACCTTGAGGTTTTTCTTTTTTTGGATATCTGATTTCCAAAATAGGCTTCCAAGCCAGCCAAGCCCCCAGTCCAATGCGGTACAGTATTTTAAGCACTCAGAGTAAACCGGGGCTGTATCCTACCTTTTCTGATCAGGGGTCTCAGCTTGTATGTGCCAAGATATGAGAATGACGTGGCTTCCCAGTTTGGCCACTTACCAGCTTTGCGGCCTCTTCCACGAAGGGGAATACGGATCCGCACTCCTCAGGCTGCAGGAAGGACCGTCAGTCAGTCCCGACGTATAAAGGGCTCCAAGCAAAAGCCAGCAATAGGCCGCGGCTTATCAGGACCATAGGTCCTCTCATCTGCTGTTTCCCAGCCAATCCTCTCCCCCCTTCTCTAATTTTAGAGACAGGATGAAAGGTCACTATTGCAAATGGATGGTGGATCCCCATTTTAAATCACCGAAGGGCCCACCGGAAGGGGGAGACAAGGCGACTCGGATTTGCACACACCCGGGTCTTTTCGTGGAAGAAGACCAGTGTCGTCAGAAGGGACGGGATTTGCTATGCAGGGCCTGGGGACGCCTGCAAGGTGGCAAGAGGACAGAAGATGAGGGACAGATCAGGTCCAGGGCCGAGGAGAGGGGACAGAGGGGAGCCAGCCCCCATGACGGAAAGCTTTCCGCGCCGGGGCTCAAGAGTCCCGGCTGCTGATAGGCGACAGCAGGCGGAGGTCAGCTTGGATGGCGCTGCGGACCCAGACTGCAGGCGCGTGCGGCAGCGCCCTCTGCCGACCTCACGGGGCAAAACCCCAACACTGCACGCGGACCTCGGGATCCCTCCCGCAGCCTCCGCCCCCGCTCCCGCTCGGCTCCTGCCCCGGACCGCGCGGCCCCATCCGGGACTGGATTCCCGGAGATGCGTCCTGTCCTGCGCCTTCCGGCTGAGCAGGGACGATGCTCGGAACTACCCGATTCACCAGGGGATCGGAGGCCGCAGGAACCCACTCAGACCCTGCAGGGGCTGCGCCTCTTGGGACCTGGGGCCAAAGCCCGCGGGGCTGTCGGAGGTGGTTTGGATGTGGCATCGCCTATGGCCGAGATCGCGGGTTCTGCGGACAGAGAGGAGCCCTGGGTTCGCTTTCTGCCTCGTCCATTTTCCAGCTAGGTGAC
The DNA here is from genome assembly GCA_004026965.1 of Petromus typicus. Lineage (NCBI taxonomy): Eukaryota > Metazoa > Chordata > Mammalia > Rodentia > Petromuridae > Petromus > Petromus typicus. The sequence goes on from PVIR01019502.1 coordinate 13,876, forward strand.
CTTGGGCAAGGTACTTACATTTCCATGTGCCTTAGTTTCCTCATCTTTAAGATGGGAACAATGATCTCGACCTTACTGGGTGGCCAAGAGGATTATAGGGGTTGGACTTTGGCACGGAAGGCAGCTAGCTGTGTGCCCCGGGGCGAGTGACCTAACCTCTCTGTCCCGGTGTCCTGCAAAATAGGGATAAGGACGGTACTTACCTCTGAGGGTTGTCGCCCGCAACGCGCTCAGCCCTGTGCCCAGCACCGAGAGAGCGCTCAATAAATGGTGGCTGTGCTGGTGGTTGTCGTCATTACTGTTCCTGAGGGCGCTGAGCCGCGAGCAGGGCTCGAGCCGGCGGCTATTATTAGTTCTTTCTCTGCCCGGCTGTTTCTTTCCGGGCATTGTTAAGACCTTTTACCGCGCGCGCCCGTCCTTATCAGTAGCCGAAGGACAGTCAGCCTTCCCGAGTGTGGACAATCCCGGTTCCCTGGAGGCGGGCCAAGGACGCGGCGGCGGGCGGCGCGGACGGGACCTCCCGAGCGAGCCCGCGCCCCTGAGCGCGCGTCCCCGCCTCAGTGACGTCGCCAGGGGCCCGGGGCGCGGCGGGGACGCCCGAGAGGTGCCGGGGGCCGGGGGCGGCGGGCAGGGCTTGCCCCGGTCGGGCTTCCGCGCCTCCTGCTGGGGGCGCGCTCGGTGCCCGCGCGGCTCGGGAACCGGGGCGGGGCCGGTCCCCCTGCGTCGGTCCCCCTCACCCTCGGCGCCCGGGCCGTTCCTCGCCGTTCCCCCCGCGGCCCGCACGGCTTCTCCCGCGCCCTCCTTCCGGCCTCTCCCGCGGCCAGTGCCGACAGCCGCCCACAGGAGGCGCCCCGCTCCCGGCTCCGCGCTGCAGCCCGGCGCGCCGCCCGGTGCAGCCGGCCGCGTCCGGACCCTGCGGGGGCCTCTCCCGGGCCGGGAACAGCCCCCCGCCCCCACCCTGAGGTCGCCGGGTGTGCACCCCGCCCCTTCAGCTCCCTCCCGCCCAGCAGCGCCCGGGACCCGAGTCCGGATCGGCCGGAGCCGGCGGCCCCGCGCTGCCTTCCCGGGCGCGCTGCCATGTTCTGGCGCCTCCGCGAGCGAGTTCGCTGGTCCCGGCCGGTGCTGTTGGATGGCTTCGGGGCTGCTGCTGTGGGGCGCCTCCTAGGGAATCTGCACCTCCTCCCACCCCCAAACGGCTTCCTCTCACTCATCCTCCTGAACCCCAGATGTGAGTCACCTGTTCGGGCGCCCCTCCCCCTCTCTTGTGCTGATTTCCTTAGTTCTCAGGAGGACATGACCTTCAGATGGCCGGTGGTCTGCGCCGCGGCCGCGCTCGGGCCCCTTCTCTGCTCTGGGCGTCGAGGTGGTCTCACTCCGCCGTCGCTCTAACGCCCCAGGCTTTGGTACCGGCTGTTCTGTCTCCTGGGATCAACTTCCCTTCCTCCCTCACCTGCTCAGCTTTCCTCTCACATCCTAAGTCAGCGTCCTTTCCCACATCTTCCCACCCACCCCACCCCTAACTCCTATTCTCCTTTGATAGGTCAAAATAAAAAATCCCTGGCCCGTAATAAAAAATGAAAGTGTGTGAACTGCAGGGAATACAAACATCCGTTTATTCTGTGTGCCTTCCTTTCCTCCTCTTTGTCACACCTTTATGTTTGTTTGTTTATCTACTTACTTATTTACTGAGACAGGGTCTTGCTTTGCAGTTCAGGCTGGGCCCGAACTCACTATGTTGCCCAGGCCAGCCTCAAACTCACAGCAATCCTCCTGCCTCTGCTCCCCGAGTGCTGGGATCATAGGGGTGAACCACCACACCCGGTGTTGTTGTATGTGGGTACTGGGATCGAACTCGCGACCTTGCTCTTGCCAGGCAGACGCTGGAATCACTGAACGCTAAATCCCTGGCCCTACATTTACCCTTTTAAATTCAAGTCTTTAGACCAGGACATAAGAACTTCAAGATCTAGATGGAGTACTCTGAACTCACTTCTCTCTCTCTTTTTTTTTATTTTTTTGAGAGAGGGTCTAGCTTTGTAGTTCAGGCTGGCCCTGAGCTCAGCCTTGAACTCACAGCAATCCTCCTGCCTCTGCCTCCTGAGTCCTGGGATTACAGGTCTGAGCCACCACACCTGGTACTGTGGTATGTGGTACTGATTGTTGGTGGCTGTGAGCCACCACACCCAGCATTGTATGTGGTTACCAGGGATTGATCCTGGGTCCTTGTGCTTGCAAGGCTGGCACCAGAATCACTGAGCTAAATCCCTGGCCCCTTTCTCTTTTTTAAAAAAAATAAATTTTACTTTCTCCCACCCCTGTAATAAACACTTCCAAGCCTTTGTAGTTCATCAACTCCTTCTGTGCTTTTGTGATTTTAGTATGTATCTTTGTAACTAAAAGCACTTTATAGAATAGTTTGGCATGTTATTTATCTTTGAAAAAAATGCCATCATAATGAATATGACAATATGACTTCTAAATGTATCTACGCTACCTATAGTTCTAGATCCTACATTTTCACAGCTGATTGAGGCTCCATTATACAAGTTTAGCATACTTTATCTACGTCTCCTTCTGGAAGATATTGAGCTTATTTTCACTTTTTTTTTTTTTTTGAGACAGGGTCTTGCTTTGTAGTTCAGGCTGGCCCTGAGCTCAGCCTCAAACTCACATCACAGCAATCCTCCTGCCTCTGCCTCCCGAGTGCTGGGATTACAGGCGTGAGCCACCACGCCCGGCACTGTGGTATGTGATACTGGTTGCTGCTGGGGTGAGTCTCCACTCCCAGTATTGTATGTGGCTACCGGGGATCGAACCCAGGTCCTTGCGCTTGGAAGACAGGCGCTGGAACCACTGAGCTAAATCCCCGACCCTACTTTCACTTTTTTTCCTGATACAATCAATGCTGCAAGTACTATTTTTGATACTGTTGTATTGTGTGAAAGTGAACCTCCTGGGTAGCTGCCTGAGTGTGGGTATTCTGGGTTCAACACAAAGTGGCTACTGGACTTGGCTAAATGGTTGTTCAAAGTAGTTGTGCCGATTCACAATTCTATAGCAATACATGAACGTTCTCAACAGCCCTTGGTAATGTCAAACCTCAAAGTCATGGCCAAGTGGATGAGTGTGAAATGGCATTTCAGTGCTTTAATTTGTAATTCCCCATTTACAAGTGACAGAGATGGAGCATACATTCTTTGTTTATTGGCCATTTGCCTTGCTGTTTATCAAGTTGCCTCCTGGTTTATTTGACAGTGCTTCCATTGAATTATCTCTTATCATGTGTAGGAATTCTTTATATATTCTGGATACTAATCCTTGGTCAGGCAGTGGGCCATCTGGTGTCTTCTATTCCATTCAACTGCCATTTTAAATTGGTGTGATTATTGGATTAATGTCTGACTTTCTGCTAGATTATGTAAAGAGAAGCCTTTCTTAGCAATGAATACAGTATTTAACACATAGCAGGAATTCAGTAAATACTTCTGGACTCAAATACAGTGACGATTGACATTATTTTGTTTGTTTTAATGTTTGCTCTGTACTGTCTCACCCTCAACTTCCACGAGGTGGTCAACTCAAACTGGTGATATTTTATTTATCTTCATATCTCTACCACTTGTCACTACGAAATGCCTTTTGGGGAATGCAGTGTGAGACAGTGTTTTGTATGTAGGAACTCTCAATAGATCTTCTTGTCTCTGCCTCCGAATGCCAGGATCACACCACCACACCCAGCTAACCAGATGCCTGGAAGCTACATTCAATACCATTTAATTAATTAATATTCTGTGTGATTTCTGCTCCCCACGCCTTGTTCTCTTAAGATCATCTTCTGTGTCTGAGGCCAGTTACATAATCTATAAAATAACTGATTAATAAAAACCTCGCGGGCCATTTGTGAGAATTACATTTCATAGTATATGTGGAAGCGGAGCACTGTCTTAGCACTTTCTTGAGTCCCAGTAAATGGGGACTTTCAATGTGCTCACAACAATTATTTTAGGGCCTAAAGATACGCTGTGCTTAATTTTAACTGAAAGTTCTTTCAGAGAAAGAATGAAAGTGAGCCTCCTAAAGATCTGGTGACCGAGTTTTTTCTCTTTTTTCCCCCCCTTCCTTTTATTGGCATTTGACCCACAATATAAAGCTCAGTTCCAGTGCAACTCTGAAAAACATCAAATATCATTCTTCTCTCTCTTTTATAAATTCCAGACATATCAAAGGCATATGCGCCATACATAGAATTCAGACCTTCAAGTGGAAACACACAAAGGCCAATTCCATATCTCTGGCCAGAGTCAGAGGAGAATTCAGGTCTGTCAGTGATTCGGGATGGGGCAAGAGAAGGAGTCCTACATCTGTTTCAACATCTACCATTGATTATGTGACCTGTGACCTATTTATAAAATGAAGATAATTCTTCTTTTTTCTGGAGGTTGAAATTCATCAATTGCTCATCAAAATGCTTGAGCTCCTCTTTATGAAAGGCAGCTCACATCTCTTGCAGCAGAGCTCACCCAAGGCCTTTTTTTTTTGGTTTTTTTTGAGACAGGGTCTCCCTTTGTACTTCAGGCTGGCCCTGAGCTCAGCCTCCAACTCACATCACAGCAATCCTCCTGCCTCTGCCTCCCGAGTGCTGGGATTATAGGTGTGAGCAACCACACCTGGCACTGTGGTATGTGGTACTGATTGCTGCTGGGTGTGAGTCTTCACACCCAGTATGGCATGTGGTTACCGGGGATCGAACCAGGTCCTTGTGCTTGCAAGACAGGAGCCAGAACCACTGAGCTAAATCCCTGGCCCAGAGCTCACTCAAGGTAAGCCTCGTCATTCTTGTTCCTGAGGGCGCTGAGCTGTGAGCGGGGCTATAGCAACGTCTGTCCCCACAGGACTGTGAGGAGCAGGGAAAAGGGACGTTTCCAGAACCCCCTTGTGAGCCCTGGTCTCCTATGAGCCACGCCAGCACAAGGCGAATTAATGAATAAAGACAGGAACGAGACTTACAGAAGCTCAGCTGATCGGTGCTGCGGTGGGCAGCAGAGACGCGGCACCCCGAGCTTGCTACACCTTCATCCGGTTAATTCTGGAATAAGAGATGACTGAACAAGGAGTAACTTACTCTCATGGGCATCCTAGGATAAAGGGACTTGTGTTGATTAGGAATGTGTCTCCCCCCAGGTTAACTTTTCTTTTGTTCTCAGCTGGTGAAGTCCTGCCCTGGTGCCTCACAGCACTATAGGTCACTGATGTCTTAGCTGTGACTAGAGACAAAATAGAGTTATGTCTGGACATGCCACAGCTGGCGTGTGGGCAGGAAGATGAGGCCTAATCGTAATGTAGTCATGAAATGATATCTCCCCCAAATGATGAAGAATGGCTCCTGACACAACACGGCCTTGTGTCTCCATTTTGAGAGCAAGGCAGCACCGTCCTGGAACTGGACAATGTATAAGTCACCACTAGGCAGGAGAAACCCAGAAGGGCACCTTCTGCCGTGGCCCATGGCTTGCAGAGGGCTCGTAGAGCAGCCTCATTTGAGGTGGCACTGTCGTCTCCATGGCTCAGGGTCTGCAGGAGGGAAGCAGGTGGCTGTAACTCCGCCCCGGCAGAGAGAAGAGTGCCTAGGGGCCTCGCTCCAGATGGCAGAAGGAACTCAGCAGAGAGATGGAGAGGACCACGGGGCTGGACACAGGTAGCCTTGCTGGAAGCTGAGCTTCTTCTTGATGTAGAAACCTAGGAAAGTGACCCAAAGCCAGGCGTGGTGGCGCACACATGTAATAGCAGCTCCTGGGAGGCTGAGGCAGGAGGATCACAGTGAATTTGAGGCCAGCCTGGACTACATAGTGAAAGTCTGTTTCAAAAAAGCAAGGGACATGGCTGCTGGTGACTCTGTACATCAGCACAGAAGGTTAAGCTGGTGCCAAGGCAGGTGCCAAGGCAGGTGCAGACACTGGCATCTGGGTCCTGCGGTGGTTCAGAGGAGAGAGTCCTTAGCCAAGTGATAACGCTTTCTGTTTTTCTGTACCGTGGACTGAACCCAGAGCCTTCACCCTCAGCCATTTCTCCAGCCCTTTACATTTTTTATTTGGAGGCAGGTTCACTAAGTTGCTGTCCTTAAACTTGAGATCCTCCTTCCTCGGACTCCCGGAATCCTAGAATTGCAGGAGTGTGACGTGATGATTGTCTAGAGGATGCTGTAAAATTTACCAGGTGCATTTCGGTCAATAATCCTCCCTAGCCTTGAGGTCTCAGCTGTGGGACGGTGTAGTACCCGGAGGGCTCTGTCAGCTCATATGGGGGCCGATGGAATACATCAGTGTTTACTTTTTAAGGTCCTGGGGTTCGAACTTAGGACTTTGCACTTGCCAGACAGGTGCATGGTGCTACTGAGCTATATCCTTGGGTCCAACTTCAGTGTTTAAATCGTAGTTTTATGATGATGAAAGGCATGTGGCCATTAATTTCCCTTAGAACCTTCCCTCTCAGTCTGAGCACACTGATACCGCTGTTCTTGCCAATTTCTTTTCTTTTTTTTTTTTACTTTTCAAATTATTATTATTTGTTTTGGTTTGTTTTTTGTGGTTTTGGTGGTTGAACTCAGGCCCTTGTGCTTGCAATGTAGATGTGGTGCCTCTGAGCTAAATCCCTGACCCTACTTTTCAAATTATTTTATGTAGTATTTCTCTGACATCGCTATATTTGAAATAGTGGAATAATGTCATCCTGCTAGTGACCCCTTTTTACTTCTTAGAAAGCCTTTCTCCCAGATTTCACCCATCTGAAGTTGGGACTGAGATAGTTTTCTCATTGCCACTTTCTGGAGCAGTTTTGGAAGTTCCCTTTCCAACCAGTGTTTACTGACTGTGATTAAAAATCGGGTGAACACTGCTGCCAGCGGCCATCCCACAAGTATCAGGCTAGTAAAAATAGGACGGTGTGTCCTGATCCGCCTTGGTCACCACATCTGGAACGATGAGGCTTCTGGTTCTTCCTCAGTGTCAAAATGACCATGAACGAGAGAGGTTTTGAATGGATCCAGGACACGGAGGCGGCCACGGCAGTGCGGCTGCAGATGCGGGAAGAGGATGCTGAGCTGCCGCAGGAAGGAGCGGAGTGATGAGGTCAGTGTGGGAAGCGAAGGCGGGGAAGGTGAAGGGGACTCAGGGCAGTGTCTTTTACTATAATAAAGGTTTTTTTGTTTTTGTTTTTTTGTTTTTTTTTGAGACAAGGTCTCACTTTGTAGTTCAGGCTGGCCCTGAGTTCAGCCTCCAACTCACATCACAGCAATCCTCCTGCCTCTGCCTCCTGAGTGCTGGGATTATAGTCATGAGCCACCACGCCCGGCACTGTGGTATGTGGCGCTGGTTGCTGCTGGGCATGAGTCTCCACACCCAGTACTGTATGTGGTTACTGGGAATCGAACCTGGACCCTTGCGCTTGCAAGACAGGTGCCGGAACCACTAAGCTAAATCCCCGGCCAGAGACAGGGTTTTGTTACATGGCCTAGACTGGCCCTAAGGTCACTGCAATCCTCCTGCCTCAGCCTCTTGAGTGCTGGGATCTCAGCTGTGCGCCACCCTCCCCAGCCCTCTTTGTTGCAGAGTAGTGGGTGTCCTGTTGATAGTCTCGGGTTTGATGGTGTGTGATAATCCTCGTGCTTGGTATGAGGTGGTCCAAGGTGAAAAGCCCTGCCCAGAGTCAGGTCAAACTGTGGGAACCTTTGGCTGGGTTCTAAGCCGGACACCGTCATGGCCACCTGCTGGTGACTGTGGATGGGCACCTTACCCCACGGTGTGCTCCCCAGACCCTCTTCTGGTCCCTTTTCAGCAAGGTGGAAGGTGTATTTATTTCATTAATTCATTTACTTCATCAGTGCTGCCTCATCGTCTGGGTGCACTTTTCCAGGTAGGTGTGGCGGCCCGGGGGAGAGGGCGGTGGGCAGGAGGCCGCCATGGGCAGCGTCAGTGAAGGGAGAGGCGGGGGCTCAGGCCCACCTCAAGGGCTTCTTTCAGCTTCAAGCTCTGCCCTGGGGAGCAGGGCATGGTGGTGCTCATCTGTAATCCAAGTACTCCGGGAGGCTGAGGCAGGAGGATTGCACGTTTGAGCCCAGCCTGAGTAATTTATTTCCTTATTTTAAAAATAAGTTTTATTTTACCTAATTTCTCTCCAAGCCCCCTCCCCTCCCAATGTACAAACGCTGTGTTTCCATTTTCCCTTTTCTTCTTTCTCGCCTCCCTGTTCTCCTTCCCATTTAAACACTTTCTTCCCATTTCCCAACATCCGTTACATATTCAGTCATATTTCCACTTTTGGTTTGTCACATCACAGAAACAATGCAGTCTTTTTTTTTTTTTTTTCTTCTGAGACAAGTTCTTCCTTTGTAGTTCAGGCTGGCCCTGAACTGACAGAAATTCTCCTGACTCTGCCCCCCAAGTGCTGGGGTTATAGGCATGAGCTATCAGGGATTGAACTCGGGACCCTGTGTTTGCCAGGCAGATGCCAGAATCACTGAGGTAAATCCATGGCCCAACAAAGAGATCTTTAAATATGTATATTTCAATTCATTTCACTTAGGAGTATAGTCTCAAGATCCATCCATTCAGCTATAAATGTCTCAGACTCCTCCTTCATTTGTGGCAAAGTGGTACTGCATTGTCCAAAACCTCCCACATCTTTTTCCACTCGTGGGTTGGTGGACACTTGCAGCCCAAGTAATTTAGACTTAGGCAGGTCTAATCTCAAAGTTAAAAAATAAAATAAAAGACTGGGGTCGTAGTACTGCCCAAACCTGTCCTGGGACTCAGTGGCTGGACACACCAGCCTGTGTGTTTGGGGAGGTCTTGTGGTGTAGGAGCTAATGGGGATCAGACAGTCTTGTGCCAGCTCTGTCACTTTGTAGCTCCGTGTTCCTGAGCAGGAAATTTAATCTTTCTGGGTGAAGCTCAGGATCTTCTCTCTAAATGGGGAATGGAACAGCCCTGTTCTGGGCAGTGTTGTGAGTCTGCATGTGTGCGCCAGCCTGGAACTCGCTCCAACTGCCCTGCCTCAGCCTGCTCAGCGCTGGGATTACCGTTGTGCACCCCCACACCCCACTTTCTTCCCAATTTTACTTACTGTAACTTTTAATATATTGCCGTGCTGGAAGTTGAACCCAGGGCCTGCCGGGTGAGCGCTTGGTGCAGCCCACTAATAGTGCTTAAGAAGCAGAACCTGTGGTGGGGGGAGGGGAGCCCCCGGCAAAACTTTCCCACTCTCTAATTGAAAGATGGCATGGAAGAGCCAGCTCCACTGAAAAATTGGCTTCTGCCGTCATTGGCCTATGCTCTTCATTGGCGGCTGCTCCTGCTGAAGTTTTGGCATTTTCTGCCAAAGTTGCTAACAGGACAAGTAGCATCTTCTCCTCCTAAAGGAATCAGGCAGGTTTGCTCCTGGGCCTGGGCCCAGGGACTTCCCAGAGGCCCAGAGATCAGTCTCAGATCTGAAAAAAGTTACTGGTTTTACAATTCAAAATTGGAAATCTAGAGATGTTCAATTAAAAGGCTATAAAGTGTGACATTGTGTTAACTTGTTGTCGACTTTTGCATTTTCTTTAACTTGTTGGTTGGATTTTTCTCAATTTGCAAGAGACCCCTGATATGTCCAATAATTACTGAGAAATTTATAGCCAATGGTAAATTCAGCAAGTTGTTTGCCAGTTGTAAATTAAATGAGTAAGTTTAGCCAGATTCAATAGCAAAACTACAAAAAACATCCTTCAAAAAATTTTACAGTTAAGGGCTGGAGATTTAGCTCAGTGGTTCCAGCGCTTGTCTTGAAAGCTCAAGGACCAGGGTTCGATCCCTGGTAACTATATACCATACTGGGCGTGGAGACTCACTCCAGCAGCAATCAGCACCTCATACCACAGTGCCGGGCGTGGTGGCTCACACCTGTAATCCCAGCACTTGGGAGGCAGAGGCAGGAGGATTGCTGTGATGTGAGTTGGAGGCTGAGCTCAGGGCCAGCTTGAATTACAAAGTGAGACCCTGTGTCAAAAAAAAAAAAATTTAGTTAAAATTATTCACCTAGAATATTTTAATGTTTTATATAAGGCCTCTTGAAGGCTTAGGAAAGTCATTAGAATGTCTTGGCATCTTCTTAGAAGCTATGAAACCTCTTTTTGTTCATTTATTTTCCCTCTCCTTTCCTCAAGACAGTTGATTTTTCTAGCCCATTGTGAAATATCCAATATTTAGGATTGGTAAGCTATTTTTTTTTTTTTTTTGACACAGGTCTCAGTATGTAGTTCTGGCTGGCTTTGAACTCACTACATAACCCAGACTGGCCTCAAAGTTATAGTGATCCTCCTGCCTCAGCCTCCCAAGAGCTGGGACTTCAGGCATGTAGAATTTGTAATAACTTTAAAAAATACTCACAATGTAATAAAAATTGTAGGATATTAAACTATAGATCAGTTTGATCTCAAGTAGTTTAAAAATTCATACATGCATTTTTTAAAAAAAAGACTAGAAAGAATTATACTACATGTTAACAGACTCTCTAGGTAGAACAAGACACATAATTATTTTATTTTTTCCAGTTTTCAGACTTTGCAAATTTTCTACAACGAAAATGCATTACAATCAGAAAAACAATTTTTGGTACTTAAATTCTTCTTTTTTTTTTTTTTTACTACAAAAGTAATTTATGCTCATTATAGAAAAATCATAAAATACATGTAAGCAGAAGGAAGGAAAGAAACATGCAAATTCCACCCACCCAGATACAAGCGCTGGGTCCTTCCAGCCCTCTTTATGCATACACAAACATTTATATTTTTATCACAAAACAGGATCGTTCTGTACATAGTGCTGTTTTGAAACCTGTTTCTTTCCTTCCTAATGTATATTGAGAACTCTAAAAAATGTCAACAGCATATTTCTACGAGATGATTTTAATGTCAGCATCCCACCACATTTTTGAGGGCAAACCATAAATTACTTAACCCCTAATATTAGATATCTATGCTGCTTTCTGATTTTCTCTATTACAAATATTACTGGAACAAGAAACTACAAGTCTTCATTCTCTCAGGGAGATCATGGACCTTTACTCAACTGACATATCATGTTTTTGTTTTCTCTGTTGGAGACAAGTCTTGCCATGTAGTTCGGCCTCGCCTTGAATTCTCAGTGGCCCTCCTGCCTCAGCCTTCCTAATACTGACGTTAGTGGAGAACTTTGGTCCAGTGCTCTTCCAGGGATTCTTTCCAAGGTTTGCTTCTCCCGATCAAAAAATTGGACAGGAAGTGAGGTAGTGAGGTGCTTCATATTTATTAAAGGAATTAAAGGCAGGCCAATTAAAGTAGGAAAAGAAATAGAAAATAAGTGCTTTCAGCAAAGTGCAGCGTGGATGGATGAAAAGGGTCATGGCCTCCGGAGGTTAATGGTTGCGGTCTTTGATGATGTCAGCCCTAGGCCGTCCTATCAAAACCCTGCATGATCTTGTGCTAGAACTCAAGGTAGCGTGCTCTGATTGGTACCAGGTGCAGGGACTTCTCCGTGATTGACAGGTCATGCCCAGTTGCCTAGCAAGTTTGCCAGGATGCCCTCGCCTGCCTCACTGTACAGCTCTACTGTGCCTGGTTTAGCCCCTTTTAGTCTTGTCTGATTTTAGTGATGATAAACATTTTCATAAGCAGCTATTTTAATTACACATTCTTGGAAAAGAAGTCAAATCCCACCCTTGCTTCTTTCAATTGTCCTTCCTCAAAGAGCTGGGCAGAGAGGCGGGAGATTCCTGCCGCCATCTTGGGCTCTGTCTTTTGCTGCCACCTGAGCAAGTCTGGGCCCTGCCCGCTGTCTCATACTGGTCTCGGCACAAAGATGCTGAGGAAGGCTTGGGAGAGGTACGTTTTGGGAATGAAGAGACATTCAGGGGACTGGGAACAGAATGGGATGGAGGGGATGGGCCATGCCAAAGGACAGGTTAGTGATGTTTATCGGGGGTGGCATTATGTGGAAGCCGAGTCAGGCAGCGTGGGAAAGGATATGGTTAGGTCTAGAGGGAGAGTTGGCTGTTGGAGAAGACAGACTATGGACCAAAAATAAAAATGGCGGCTAGGGCGGGGGCAGGGGGATTGAGCTCAGTGATGCCAGTGCCTGCCTTGCAAGTGCAAGGTCCCGAGTTTAATTCCCCAGTAAGCACATACAACAATGCCCGGCCTGGTGAGTCATGCCCACCAGCAATCAGCACCTCACACCACAGTACCAGGAGTGGTGGCTCATTCCTGTAATCCCAGCACTTGGGAGGCAGAGGCAGGAGGATTGTTGAGTTCGAGGCTGAGTTCAGGACCAGCCTAAACTACAAAGCGAGACCCTGTCTCAAAAAAACTTTTTAAAAAAAAATGGCAGCTATTTTTGGATTTCCAGGCACTGTTGAGGCATGGGCTTATCTGGTTTTGCAGGTGAGAAACCAGCCCAAGGGCACATAGTAGATGGAAAAATCTCAATTTGGACAGAGAAACTTTCCACCGCTCATCTTGCTCAGCCAGTCCTCTTAGCCCAAGGTGTTAGGGCCTGGAAATCTGACTGATCTCTCTTGTCCTCAGATACAAGAGGATGTGTGAAAGTGGCTGGAATGAGTATGAACTAAAAGAGCGGAGGGGGTGGAAGGGAGCGTCTGAGTTGGAATGGCAGGATTGGTGACTCAGTGCCTGCTGGCCACGCCTCGAATCCCAGCACTCAGAGGCTGAGGCTTCGCCTCAAGTTCAAGGCCAGCCTGCACTACGGAGTGAGCTACCCAGTGAGTTCAAGGCCAAGCTGGGGGGATACAGACTGTGATTGTCTCCAAAATACCAAGAAGCAAAAAGGAAGGCTCACTTGTGCAAGAAAGGTTTTCTGAGAGACTTGCGGGGCCGTAATGGAAGCATGAGGGTGTGAAGGCCCAAGTCCTGGCTCCACACCTGTGGCCCATAGCAAGCTTATTCTTACGATCTGCAGAGCAAAAGTAACAGGTTTGCCAACTTCTCACATGCTAATGAGGAAACTAATTAAAACTCATCAGTTCTTAAAGACATACGGCTTATTTAAGGTTGATCCAAGATTGATGTGTAGTTAAGCATCATTTTAATAAACCATAAAAACATGTTGGCTTTAATAAGCCTTGTATCCTATTCCATTGTACTGGGTGTCTGTTATCTCACCACAAATATGATAAAAATGAGACAGGGTGTATAGAACAGCCCCAGGCCCAATGGCTGTTGAAGGTCTGCCTCTGCTTTTCTGAGCTTACAATGTCCCAGTGGAGTAGATAGGGTCAGTGTGCCCATTTTACAGATGATCATCGAAAAAGTAAAAGACTCATATAGTTGGGCCTGGTGGCACACACCTGTCATCCCAGGACTCAGGAGACTGAGGCAGGAGGATTGTTGTGAGTCTGAGACCAGCCTGGGCTCCATAGTAGTTCAAAGCCGACCAACACCAAACCAAAAGATTTATACAGAAGAAATTTGCAAGGAAGTAGAAAATTAGCTGCGTGTTGTGGTCCACACCTGTGATCCCAGCACTCAGGAATCTGAGGCAGGAGGATCCCCAAGAAGTTTGAGACTAGGCTGGGCTGCATAATGAGACTGTCTCAAAAAACCACAAAGAAAAAGAAGGAAGAAAGAAAACTCAGGCCTGCACTGTGATGGTGTGATCAATCATCCCCCATTCAGCAACTCTGCAGTGCAGGCAGGAGTGGCTTAGTGGGCTCTGAGGTCTCTAAAGGCGCCGCTTCCAAGCTCTGCCCTGTGGCTCTGGCCCGGAAGCGTGCGTTCCTCCACGTCGACACAGCTTCACTCGGACTGAGTGATTGGAGTGGGCTGGGGAAGGAGCCGTCGGGAGGAGAGTCTTCCTGTGACGAATCTTGGAAGTAACATCCCATCAGTTTTGCTGCATTGTTCTCGTTAGAAGCGAGTCATTAGGTCCAGCTTACACTCAGTGGGAGGGGACTTCGCCAGGGTGCGAGTGCCAGGAAGTTGGGCTCCTGGGGGACTGTTTTGGGGGGGTCCCCAGGCACCCTTTCTTCCAGAACTTGTCATTTTCAACTTTGCAGCTTCTTGCCATCAGCTCCCCCCCAAAAGAGGTATTTTATGAACTTCATAAAGTAGCAATGCAGCCAGTTTGGGGCGATTTATATCTTCTCTAGACAACAGCATTGAAGTACTTAGCAAACTAGGAAGTGGAAAATGGTGATAAAGAGATCCAATTACTTTCATTGCCAAAGCAGCGTAAAACGCAACATGGAAAAAAATGGACTTAATTGGTGAAAAATTAATTAGACAATTAAACTTATTTCTGCTTAAATACATTTAGGTGTTAATTGGTAATCTGACTGGAGGTTTATTTTAAGGTGGATTTGTTATCTTGACCGTCCTGTGAGGAAGGATCTCCGTCTTGTCTGCCGTGAACGCTCTTGGTCTCACTGTGGACAACGTCCAGTTCACGGTCTTGGTTTTCCTCCAGATCCAGGCAAAATGGCGCATAGGGCAAGAGGAGCCTATGCTTTGCAAAGTCCAGCAGAAGGAAAGCCTTCCTGCCTCAGGGGCTTCTCTGGAAAGGCCCTGCGTGGGAGGCAGAGGGACCCAAGGGCCATCCAGCTGTCTCCTTTGCTCCTCTCAAGACAAGAGCAGACTTATCACGATGAAATTCCTCAGCCTGACCGAGAGAATGACGGGTCCCAGGAGGCCAAAATACGGAAATGAAGAGGGCTCTTGGTGCCCCATGTCACTGGAAAGCAAACTTGAGTCCCAGCTCTATTTCGTGAGGGGTAACTGCAGCTGCGCAGGCACATTTCCGCCCCTAGACCACAGGACGGCAGCACAGCCTGTGATGGCGCTGGGCGTTCACGGGGAATCCAGCTCCTCCGGGGCTGTGGTCACTGCGCCCACTGTGGCCGGAGAGCCCGCGCCAGAACCGGCTGCACAGCGGCAGGAGGACTCAGAACCTGAGGAAGAAAACGTGCACGGGAAGAACCAAGGCGCTCACGGTTCTGACAAGGACCCTGTCAGACGTGTGGAGCGTGCGTGGTGTCTTCTTTGGCGTCCTCGTCTTTGGCACCGCCTTTGTGGCTTATCTTCCTGACTACAGGATGCAAGAGTGGGGCCACCGAGAATGGGGGGCTGAGAAGTCGCCTCCCTTCACCGAACCCAAGGGCGACCCCAATAAGATCCAGCGGCTGGGTCTTGAACAGCGTGGGTCTCAAGAAGAGCCCTCTTCTCCCACCTGCCTGCCGCTCTGCCCTCTCCTCAGGACGCATCATTAAATAGATGATTGTTTTAAATGTTTTTAAAAAGTAGAGGGACCCTGACACTTCTGCCACTCCCTACTTGTGTGACTTCCTGACGGTCCTTTCCACTGTCTGGACTTCGGGGTCCCTGTAAGGTGAGGGGTAGGCACGGGTGTTAGAGTTGGCTTCATCCATGAAATCCCGCAGTTGTCAAGTGCAGGCTTTCACTACAGGAAGGAGACGTGGAAAGGGTTTGTCTTTAGGCGCACTGTGCCCGCCCCAGGACCGCCCGGAGTTCTGGGGAGTCGCTGAAGGCAGAATGAGCATAAGTGAGCACAAATCCGACGAGTGAAGACAAGTCCCGCTCCCCGGAAACTTCCCCTCTCTGTTGTCACCTCGGCCAGAGAAAAAGCCAATGTGCCACCCGGTCCTAGCAGGGACATCCATGGTCACTGGCCTGCTTCCCCCATACGAGAGAGACCACAAAAGACGGCAGAGAAACGGAACAGAGAGAGACCGTCCAGAGAACAAAAGGAAAGCCGAGTAATTCTTCACAGAGACTCGTTGAGCTTTCCGCTAAAATGTCACTTCATCCGGGACCTCTCGGGGGGCTCTCTCAAGCCGTGTCTTTTATTACTCAGCCTTATTTCAGGCAGAGAACAGAGGACGGAGGGTAGAAAACTATCAGGAGGAGTAATGTGAAAACTGTCCATGACGCAGGGCCTGGGCTTCCAGTTGAAAGGGATCGTGGAGTCCCTGGCACGAGGCAGGGGAGAAGGGCCCACTCAGGCGTACGCGTCGCGGTGGAATCCAGGATCCAGGGATAAACGGGAGACTCGAAAGCTTCCCAAGGGATAAGACCGCAGGCCTGACGCAGGGCAGCACTCAGAACTGCTCCAGGCCGCTCAAAAATATCGGAAGCCACGAGAAAATGGAGGAAAGCATCAAAATCCCAGAGGAAGTGGATTCCAGCCGTCATCCTAGATTCAGCTCAGTTATCAATTAAGGACCAAAGGGAAATAAAGACATTTTTAGATGTGGAGTTTCTCAACATTCACTTCCTGTGCTCTTGGGGTAAACTAAGAGAGAAGGTGACAGGGACCCGGGATTTGAGTAACAGATTGGGGGAGGAGGGATGTTGGAGAACGGATCCATCTGGTTCAGATGGAAGGAGAGAGGCAGACAGACAGACAGACACACAAGACAGTTTGTTCCAGGAGGAAGATAGGAGCAGATGATCTGAATTGCTTGACTTGAGGAAATTTTTATTTTTTTTTATTTTTTATTTTTTTTGAGACAGGGTCTTGCTTTGTGGTTCAGGCTGGCCCTGAGCTCAGCCTCCAACTCACATCACAGCAATCCTCCTGCCTCTGCCTCCCGAGTGCTGGGATGACAGGCGTGAGCCACCACGCCCGGCACTGTGGTATGTGTTGCTGATTGCTGCTAAGCATGAGTCTCCACACCCAGTATTGTATGTGGTTACCAGGGATCAAACCCAGGTCCTTCCACTTGCAAGACAGGTGCCAGAACCACTGAGCTAACTCCCCGGCCCAAGGAAATTTTTATTTTCTGAGGCAAGGTCTCGCTGTGTAGAACTCTCTCTCTGGCCCGGGCTGGGCTCCACTTTGTGGAGATCTTCCTGGTACTGGGATTTCTGGAATGTCCACCATACCTGGGGCTCAGGGAACATTAAAAGATCATTAGGAATTCTAAGAAAAGCTACTTACTGTTCAGTATCCAGAATAGTAAGCAAATGAAACAAATAGAGCTAATTATCAACTTTAGGGAAAACAAAAAAGTTGTGCAAGGCTGGGCGTGTGGGTAAACGGCAGAGCGCTTGTCTGGTTGGCACAGGCCCTGGGTTCCAACTCCAGCATCCACGGGGGGAAAAAAGAGAGAGAAAGAGACACATCTTGGTATACTGGGTCATGTAAATAAAAAATCACACAATCAACAAGGGAAACCTTAGGTATTTACTTATGCAAATTATGTCCATATTAAGAGAAAGAAATAGGAAGTGGGTTTATTTGATTATTGGGCGGGGGTTGAGATAGGATCTTGTTATGTAGTCCAGGCTGGTCTTGAATTCACTGCTAGCCCAGGTGATACTCCTGCCTCAGCCTCCTGAGTAATG
>PVIR01019503.1:0-31866 GCA_004026965.1 Petromus typicus
TCCTTTAGCTGTATTTTCAGTGGCAAAGCAAGGGCTGTGGTTGGTTTCCCAGCAGCACCCCCTTGTGGCAATTCTGTGCATTTCAAAATTCTTTAAAAAATTCAAGGGCTGGCGAAATCTCACTAATAAAAAATATTTTCTTCCTATTTTTCAGGTTTTCAGTTTAATCACTGTTCTCTCTCACTATATATTTTATTTCAGCTAAAGTCTATCCTTTAGGTTTTAAGTTTAGGGATGTTGTTTATGGCTTGAAACACACCAATTCTAGGATTTATGGAAGAATTGAAGGCATTTTAATTATACTGAATACAAATTGTTGCCAAAAATCAGTGCCAGATTCTTGTAGTTGACTTGTTTTCAAACACTTGAATATTTAATTCTAAAATATGCTTTTCTAAAGACTCCAGCGTATTTTTTTTTTTTTTAGCAGCACTGAGCATGATACCCAGAGCCTCACACACGCAAGACCAGTTCTCTACCACCGAGCTGCATTCACAGTCCAGTACTGAAGAATTATTAATCCCCGCTGCTCCTTCATGGTATAGAGGTCTTTTCTTACTTGAACTCAGGATGTAAGTCCTTAAAAGTTTCTTATTCCACTAAACCGTATAACTGTATAACACCTGACGAGCTCATACTCCGCTTAAATTCTGTAAGAAATTAGTTTGAATAAAAGTTTTACAAATGAAAGACCTAGATTTCCCAGAGCAAGTTAGAGCTACAATGGCTTTAAAACTTTTTAGTTATTAAACCCTCCATGTTGCAACACAAAGAAATGGAATGTAGAATTAAACTGTTTCACAGGAGCTGAGTGTTTGGTTTTGAGCGGACTTTGAGTTAAAAGGCTTCTTAACGACTCTTCACTCTTTGGTCACCAGAGTTTCCTACTGTGGTAACCGCTTTCCTGTCTGTCCATCAAAGTTTTGCCTTGCCTGCATGATGTAGTTTAGGAAGCCCAGATTGTATTACCTGTGCTTTGCAGGACAGTAAATGAGTACTTAATTGTAGACATAATCAGATTGAGGGTGACTAGCTTCAAGGCCCAGGGCCTTGTACTTTCTGGACTTCAAATACTGTGAGGATCACAACAGTGAACCAGGCAGGGAGAAGAGAGGAGAGGAGCCAGGGTTACTAACCAGCTGATTTGCATTACAAACACTGTTCATCTCTGTTGTTCTCCAAGCAAAGCAAACTTATTATATGAAACTGATTCACATATCTCAACTATTTTTGCAAACTTTTTCCTTTATTTTCCTTCAGGGTCAATTTTGTTGATTTTTTTGTTGTATAAAGTCCAGCTTCTTTGACATTTTCAAAAATCCTTAAAGCCTGTTTTTCAAAGACTTTGTAAGATGTGTCTGGGGGAAATGTCTATGTTAGAGATACTCTTAGCAGAGACATGAGACCTAATTAAACAACAGGTGATTTTTACTGCTTAGAAGAGAAATGTTTCGGCACAGTGTCTCGCTACTCCATATATATTTGTGAATGGCTGGAGGTTATTGCTGACTTTTCCCCCAGACAACAGATTATCCTAATGAAGGCTGTCATTTTGTACTCTTTCATCCCAATGTTCTGCCTTCTCTTGAATTTAAGACTCTGAAAAGGTAAAGAGGGACTCATTGGAGGTGATGAAAACCTAGAGTCATATAAAGATCATAACAGTCTTCCTTTCTATGCATTTCCCTCTTCTAAGGGAGTCTCTCAGATCTGTATTCCCCGCACTTGAGAGGCTGAGGCAGGAAGATGGAGCGTCTGAGCTCAGTCTGGGCTACATAGTAAAACCTTGTCTCAAAGAAACACAAATTCTGGATTTTATTTTCAACCTGCCACATACCACCTACATCAACTATATTGCTATGAACAAATTTTCCCAAAACTCAGAAGATGAAAACAGTAAACATCTAATATATTAATTTCTGGAGTCAGGAATATGAGCACAGTGTAGTTGGGTTCAGGCTGTCTCAGAAGGCTGGGTTCTGTGGTCTCACCTGCAGGCTTTACTAAGGGAGAGTCACTCACAAGCTACGTGGCCGTGGCAATGTAAGGCCAGGTACCCGGGATGTCAGTTCCTTGCCAGCTTCTCTCAGAGTGAGCTGGGAAGTGTGAGAAAGAATAAAAGAAGGATAGACAAATCAGATATGGGAATCTTTGCATAGCTTACTCTTAAAGGTGATATTCTGTTCCTTTTATCATCTTGTTTTGTTTTGTTTAGAAGTGACACTGAGTCCAGCGGACAATCAAAGAGGGAATAGGAGGCTGGGGCCATCACAGAGGTGGCCCTGCCCATGAGCACAGAGTCTTTGTCTCAGTCATTAACATCCCTGGGGTCCCTCTCTCATGTGTCTAATGATCCCTTCTATAGTGAGTGTAAGTTGACAAAGCATGGCTGTGACGTGGTCACATCACAGAGGGTGCCAGTGGGCAGCTGCTCCTCCCCACACCCCTGCTCCTCACAGACTCCCATGCTGGCACAGCTTTCCTTCTCTTTCTCTGTTTAGAGTCATTTGGTGCTGTGGGTCACTCTCTTAGGAGATACTTCCGGTCTTCTTAGAACTACCTTCCTCTTTCTGATCTGTAAGTGATGAAATGCATTTAGTTCCGTTTTTGAGCTCCTTCCCTTTTATAGCCCTGCATCTTGCGATCTTCATCCAATGTTTCAGCTTTAAATGCCACTCTTACTGAAATGACTCCTGATTGTCAAATTTGGACCTGCTTGGCTAAATCCTTACTTGAGTCTCTGCTTGAATGAGCTCTGTTTTGACTGTTTCTTAGTCCTGTCGTGTTCAGAATGAAGTCCTGTTCTTCCTTCTACAAGCATTTATTGCATTCTGGTTCATTTTTCTTCATAGCTCTTAACTTCTTCTTGCACACTACCTATTATACTTGCTTATTGTTTACTTATTTCTGTTCTACTTATTTTTTGCTTTTGTTTATCTCTGCCCTCTAGAGTATAAACTCCAAGAGGTCGAGGGGTTTTTCCTCCATTTTGAGCAATATTGTATTGTAAGTTCTTGAGAAAGGTGGAACTTAAGGCTGTAGTCAATACATATTTGTTAAGTGATTAAATAGAAGGGACATATTATATGGAATCAGTGAAGAGCATTGTAAAAAGAAATCATAGTCTTCTCGCTCTTGGTGTTAATTGGAATAGGGGATTCCATGTTTTCTCTCTCACTCTCTTTAAAACAATTACCCTAAACAATAGTTACTAATGTGCCTTTGAGAAATGGGAGATTTGTTGGTGGAAAATCAGAAATAGCTGAGTAGGTGAGTCCTTCCTGCTCACCAAGGCTAGCTCTGTGAGCAGTGGACAGACAGGGGAAGAGAGGCTGTGGAAAGTTTACAGCAGAGAAAGAGTTGATGAGAGAACAAGAGGCAGATTGGTTTTTATTGATTTAAGAACTAGAATTATTGAATAAGTGTACAGGACAGTGTGAAAAACAGGCTGCTTGATGCCGCTCATTTAAAAAGATGAGTAAATTACTTCATTCAAAAAAAGTGCTTTAAATATAGAGACAATTCTAGCAAATTGAATAGAGCTTTTTTCCTTCGTGTTGTGAAAGGTCACAATGGTTTTAATTCCAATGTCCAATTACGAGACAGCATCAGCTCAGCAGAAGAAGAATCAACTCAATTTCAGTCACAGGCATTAGTCTCACCTTTAACTAACTCTGGAATGACTCACAGCAATTTTCTCATCAAAAAGCTAATTTTAGGTGCAAAATGCCAAGAACAGATGAAAAACAAGAGCCTGGTTTTTTAGAGGCTGGATTTTTCCAAAACATCTGGGCTGCACTCCTGAGCGACCTTTCAGATTGCTTCCCCACCATGTCCTCGGTCATGTTTGCTCTGATCCAAGAGAATATAAAACGAGGCAAGAGAGACAAACATGTTTCTCTCCTTCTTGCATCTCAAATGTAGCTTGATATTCTTTTCTAGGTGGTTCCTACATTACAACCTATCCCGATGGTCATTTTTATAAAAAAATTGTTATTGATCTGAGCAGACCACATTGGCCATGGTGATTCCTGAAGTGATAGTTTTTGTTCTATAAGAAAAGAAATATTCTTAATAAGGGAAACTTATAAAGAGAGGGAAAATAGATTTTGATTCTCTAAACTGATATTTGAAATTGAAAGAATAATACCAAAACCCAGCTTCTGCAAAACCATGCACTTCTTTTTCATTTTTTCTTACAAAAAAGGGAAAATGTTTTTCATTTCCTGGATGATTATAATAAAGCAAATTCTGTGATCAGGTGGGGGAGGTGGGTCTCCAGTGTGGGGAGTCATCCCAAAGCTCTGTCCTTGTGTTCTGGAATCTCTGTGAAAGTCACATTCTGGAACACTGTTTATAGGGCAAATCCAGACGCTGCCAGAACAATCCTACAAAACCTTATTTTGTTGAATCATCATGTGAATTACAAAACTGTTACCCAGTCACCTTTGCTAGTCTTGGGAAGTCAGGCTTCCAATTGAGAAAACCTAGAGAATGACACATAAAAGAAAGACAAACATTTGATTTTTGAGGCACTTGGGAACTTTCAAATTGGTGTCATTTCTTCAGCAAAGTCTCCCTTTTGTGACGATGCCCCCAGCTTAACATCTGGCCAGTCATGGTCCCTTTTTCCTAAGAGGAGCGCTCTTCTTTGCAGGAGCTCTGGGTGTTAACTGGAACGAGGGATTCCATGTCTTCTCTCTCACCCTCTTTAAACCAGTTACCCTAAACCATAGTTGCTAATGTCATTAACATCCCTGGGGTCCCTCTGTGTGTCTAACATCCCTGCTATAGTGAGCGTAGGTAAGTTAAGCAGATTTTAGAAGTGGTGTGTGAGAAGGGAAAGTCAGGGCATTTTCCCTCCTAAATTTCTCTGTAATGTAAGAAAATGATCAAGAAAAGGGATTCACCACAGGTCTTGGTCTTTCTCTTCATCTATTTAAGAATATAAATTTAAAGCCCATGAACTTAAAAAAAAAATTTCTTCAAGAGAAGAGATACTGCCCTGCATCAGTCACATGGCCTTTGATTTTGGAGTACTTTTTACTACAATGCAATAAGGTTAAAAGGCCAAAAAACCAAAAAACAAAACTAGATATCTGTGAAGAGATGAAATTTATACCAGTTTAAAGAAAAAAACCCTCAATTTTGTAAATTTCATATTCTGATTCTTACAGGTTTTGGGCAGTTTCATTTTGAAATGAAAAATTATATGACACCAAAATTGTTTCCCAGAATCCCTTATCATAATGCATTAATTATGACATGGGTGAGAAATGACTGCCATCCATAATTCAAGTTTGAATTGCTTTGGGAAAAAATGTCAAGGTCAGAGCTGTCCCCTGTGGAAAAAATCTGGAAGGACATTAAATTCCTTTACCATCTTTGCTCAATTCATTTTATGAATTCAACTATCTTTTGTATTAAAAACATAATACAATAAACATGAGCGTAACATAAATTCCTTAAAATAGCAAATGAAAAGTGAGAATATATTTGACATACGTTTAGCAGACTAAATGTGGAGAAAGTTATATAAATGGGCTGAGATTTTGCCTTACTCTTTTTGCCCTGTCTAAAATAATGAGCCACCTAATTGGACTCAGTAGCTGATTTTTCTTTCTCTAGTACTGGATGGTTTTATAGATGAGTGAACTAAGCCCTTGAGGTGTTTTCTCATCGTTACCTGGTTAATCAGCAGTGTTTTAGAGGGATCTCAGGCGTCTGGCTGCAGAGTTCCTCAGCCTTCTGAGCACAGCTGCTACCCAGGCCTCGAGTCTGCTCCTGCTTGTGATGGAAATGCTACTGTCATGGTCTCTTAAGCTGATAAAGACTTTCACCAACGGCAGCCACTGGATGATTGCCAGATGTGTTTAAAGGTTTGTATTAGTGAGTTTATGAAGCCAAGGATTTTGCAAAGTATTAGCATGCTGGCTCTGAGTAGGAGCAAATATGAAAAAGGGGGAGAGATATACCAAAATGAGAAGAGAATAAATTGTCGCCATTAATGACTTGGACTAGAGATGGGTCTTACACTATTCTTTTCAGGGCAGGTCAGGTTTAAAGTATCAAAATTTCTTATCAAGGGGAAAAAAACTTAGATATATATTTTTTATTCTCATAAAGGTAAAAACTGAGTGTTTGAGATATGTTAATTTCCGTTTTTAATCCCTTAATAAAATAAAATGAGGACTTCCTATGATAGTATCTGAAATGTTTGATAAATGGGAGGATTAGTATGTTATTCCTAGTTAATAAATTAGGTGATTCTGAACACTTATAATTCATCTTAATGAATTTCCAAGTAGTTTCTGGAGGGACTGAGAGATCACAAACGGATAAGGAGTTCTCAGCCTGTTATCTGCGAAGGTTTTACTTTAACGAACAGACACAACTCAGAGTGTCTATTATTAGCAAAATAACACGGCTCGGTTCTTCTTTTTTATTTTTTTAAGCTATCATTTACAAAAATTTAATGTTATAATCGGAAAATTTCCCATTACATTTTCATCAGCACTAATAAATCTGGGTCTATGTTAATACCTGGCAAGGCACCGAGGAAATGCAGTGAATGACTTACAAGAGTTTTCTTTTTTTGTGTGTTTTTGGGAAACGTGTGAAAAAGATATTAAAAATACAATCAGCGTGGCACTTTTGAGTACCCCGACTGTGTTGTCCCTCTTGTGACACTGTCTGTTTCAGAAGGAAAGAGATTATATCATCTTACACGGGAGGACCCGATGCAAGGCACGTGAGCAGTAAATGACAGTTTGCATGAAGGAGTTTATAGACCCTGATTCCACATTTTCCCCATAACATGAAGGTGACATTCTTGTGCTTTAATCTACAAATGCTCTGTATTTGTTCACAAAATATCCACGGTGTCAGTGTTTTTGTCACTGTCACTTGTTGGGGCCGCTGACCTTGTGAGCATAAACTGATACATCCACGTCACTCCCTTGTTCCTGTCCCTGTTCATGGCAATTCATAAATCACTGAGCACTGGCTGGACTGCTGATATTTTCTGGGATATTTTTACAGTACTGTGAAGAAAGTAAAACAATAAAAAAAGATTATAGTCTGATAAAGTTTTATTTTATCTGCAAGGCTTCCATAAAAAGTAGACTTTGGTTTCTGATTTCCCTCTTCCCTTGGAGTGAGCAATTGTGTAGTTTCAGTTTTTGTAGAGGTGACTATTACCCTCTAGAAACAGCCTGGTCTCTTCACTTTGGCACGTGGTGCGGGGACTAGCGTTCAGTCTCTTGCTGGCAGCGTGCCAAACAGAAGAAAGGTGAGGCTGCAGGAGTGGCCTGCTCCATCTGGAGCCGGCGAAGCCTAGTGCCAGTCAAGGCCAAGCTCACCTTCCAGTTCCTCTGTAACTCACATAAGACCAACCAGAGGGACAGTATTTTCTCAGAGTTCTAATATAGTTCAGATCGCTTTTTTAAATTTTTATCTTTTTTTTAGTTTTTATTTATTTATTTATTTATTTGAGACAAGGTCTTGCTTTGTAGTTCAAGCTGGTCCAGAACTCAGCCTCGAAAAAGATTATAGTCTGATAAAGGCAGTCCTCCTGCCTCTACCTTCCGAGTTATGGGATTAAAGGCATGAGCCACCACGCCCGGCACTGTGGTATGTGGTTCTGATTGCTGGTGGGCATGAGTCACCATGTCCGGCATTATTGTATGTGGTTACAAAGGATCGAAACTGGGCCCTTGCACTTTCAAGGCAGGTGCTGGAACCACGGAGCTAAATCTCTGGCCTTAATCTTGTTTTTGATGACCAGGATTTCCTGCTTGAACTTTAATTAGTGGCATTTTCACAGGAGGACAAAAGCTGGGAGAGAGAAGATAAAACTGTGCAGCAGTGAGCACAACGGGGGCTGAGGGAAACATCCAGAACAGCCCAGGCATGCTGTTCTGCCTCAGAGCAGAACCGAACATTTTTTTGTGTGTGTGTGTGCTCAGTCTGACCTCCGTTAATACCTGAGGGGAAAATGCCTGGCTATGGAGTTGGCAAGTAAAGTACAAGGTACTGTGCTAAGGGGAAGATGAGGCAAAGACCAAAGTAGAGAGTAGAACAATGGAATAATGTCTTAGTCCATTCTGCACAGCTAGGATAAAATACCTGAGTCTGCATAATTTATAAAGAAAAGGGACTGATTTAACTCATAGTTCCTAGGGTCTGAGTTGGCCTATGTCAAGTGTTCCATGGAAGATGGCATCCATTGCATGGCGGAAGGATGTGGGAGGTCAGCAGATGGTCAGAGAAGGAGCAGAATACAAGAGGTAATCTTGGTTTTTATTAGCTGCTCTTATGCCGACCAATCTATAGTGACACTCCTGTGAATCCTAACCCAGTCTTTCCAGAAAGGCCCTAATCTGTTCATGAGGATAGAGCTCCCTGACCTTGTTATCTTCTCACAGTCTCACCACCTCCCAACACCATGATGTCGAAGTCACATTTCACCGTGAGTATTAGTGGGTCCAACCGATACCCAAGCCATAGCTAGCAGCTTCCAGGGCTGAGCATGCAGAGGCCAGAGGGTGAGGTACTGGCAGATCTCACAGCTCTCCTGGTCTCTTCAGCTCTAAGCACACAGAAGTTGTCGTCTCACTCCCTTCCCTCCCTGTCCGGGTTTCTGTTGATGAGTTGGGTCTGCCAGCTGCCTGAGCTTCTCCTCTGTATCCCCTGCTTTCTGCTAAACCCTGGGCAGGCAGCACAGCAATTTCTCATTGCAAGAGAGAAAATTACCTACTTTCTCTTTGTTTGTTTGTTTGTTTGTTTCTTTTTTTTTTTTTACACAGGGTCTCGCTTTGTAGTTCAGGCTGGCCCTGAGCTCGGCCTCAAACTCACATCACAGCAATCTTCCTGCCTCTGCCTTCCTAGTTCTGCGATTACAGGCATGAGCCACCACACCCAGCCCTGTGGTATGTGTTACTGATTGCTGCTGAGCGTGAGTCTCCATGCCCAGTATGGTATGTTGTTAACCTGGGATCAAACCAGGGCCCTTACATTTGCAAGACAGGCACCAGAACCACTGAGCTAAATCCCTAGACCCTTCTCTTTGTTTCTATCATAAAATCCAGAGAGGGCTGTGCAGAGGTGACCATAACCACGCATGTGGGGCTGGGTGGTGAGCAAGAGCAGAGGGTTGAGACTGGATTCAGGTGAGGGCAGGTTAATGAATAGATTTTGTTTTGCAGCAAGGTACATAGTGCAGTGGCAAATTGATTGTTAAAAACATTTTGGGGAACTGATTTTACACTGGTGTGTGGGATTAATTACCAAAAATGTTATGAGATTATAGCATTTTAGAAGAAGTTATTGTATTCCTATTTCCAGATATTGCTTTTGCAGTAGCCTTTTTACTTTTAATTATAAAAATACAATATGCTTATTATGTGTTCTTTAAATATTCTGATGATACAAAGAATAAAATTCATTTATACTTTCATAAAAAGATAACCACTATTAATGTTTTGGTATATTATTATTATGATTTTTTAGTTTTTTGAGATAGGGTCTTACTTTGTAGTTCAGGCTGGCCCTGAACTCACTATGTAGCCCAAACCATCCTCGAGCTCATATCAATCCTCCTGCCTCTGTCTCCAAAGTCCTGGGATTACAAGCATGAGTCACCATGCCTGGTATACTGTGGTATGTGATGCTGGGGATCGAACTCAGGACCTTGTGCTTGCCAGGTAGACGAGGTGCCGGAACCACTGAGCTAAGTTGTCAGCCCCAGAAGTATCATTTTTGAATATTTATATTTAATATTTGAGGTATATATGCATATAGGGGTTTTAGATTTTGATTTCTATTAAACGGTTTCATACACACATATATATACACATATATGTATATATATACATATATATAACTTGTAATCCATACATTGTACATATATACTATTAAATTATTCTTAGTAAATGTATAAACTTGTGCAACCAACGTCCAATCCAGTTTGGGGCCATTTCTCTCCTCCAGTATAACCTCCTGCTCACTTGTACCTTCACTCAGCCCTGGGTCACCACAGACCTACTTTCAATCTCTGTAAGTCTGCTTTTGGACATTTTAGGTAACTGAAGTAACACACTGTATGAGGTTTTGTGTTGAGATTCATAGACGTAGCATACAATTTTAAAGATAATCCATGTTGTGTCATAGATAAATGGTTTTTAAAAAGTTTGTCACTGCTGAACCATGTTCTATTATTTGGAGATACTACATGTTACTTTCTATTCACCTATTGTTGTTTGTTATAAGTACTGTTGCTATAACATTCATGCATACATGTTTAAGTGGACAGATGTTTTCATCCCTGTAGGATAAAATCCTAACACTTGAATTGCTGGGTTTTACAGTAAATTTGTGTTTGATTTTCTAAGAAACTTCCAGACTGTCTTCCAAAGTGGCCACTCTGCTCTACATCCCTAGAAACAGTGTACAATGGTCCAAGTTTCTCCATATACTTGCTGACCCTTGTCACTGTTTTTGTTGAGTAACACCCATTCCATTGTGTGCAGTCATTCTCATCCTCTAAATATGCATTTCCTTACTGAATATTACTGTGGGAAATCTTTTCATGTGCTCATTAGCTGCTGGAATATTATGCAACAGGGTAAGCTGTTGCCCCCTCCCCCATTTTTTTTCCAAAAATTTTTTCTGTTCTGAAAATGTGGCTGTTTGTGCTACACTGTGCTCCTGGCTAATTAGTCAAAGTTATTTAACTATTTGAGCTGTATGAAGTTCCCACCCAGTGTTTCAGGAATGTTCTACATCTCTGCTCTCCTGCTTCTGTGCACACATGCTCACTTGACACATGCCCCTCCCCCATAGATTATTAAATAAACTGCTTCAGTGCTCAAAATTCAGAGTGGAAAAATGCCCCTGAGTCAGCTGGCTCGGGAAGGTTTTCTCCATCTCTTAAGTGACTTTTGAATTCTTGAATCTTCAAATTGCTGCAACTTTAAACATTTGAGCTGTAGCACTGGAGCCACAGCACTTGGCTATAATGCAGAGCTGTTCCACTTGGCCAGAACATAACCACTTAATACTTGTGTTATTATTTAATTAGGTGGCTATTCAAATCTTTTGCCTCTTTTAAAAGCTGAAGCCAGACATGGTGGTACACATGTGTAATCCCAGAACTCTGGAAGGTGTAGGCAGAAAGATAACAAGTTGTGTTTAACTTGGGCAACTTGATGATTTATAGAGACTTAGTCTCAAAATAAAAATTCTGGGCAGAGATCCATCATGTCTAAATAGGGGGAGCTGGCCATGGTGAGTATCTCCACTTTGCTACTGAAGAAACACAGTTATTCTGAGTTATGGGTGAAGAAAAAGTCTAAAATGGGGTAGTAAAAGCAAAGAGAGCTTAGCTGGACTAAAATTTAGGGTTTAAGGGGTAAGAGAGGTGAAACCATCCACACTTGGATTATTGTACTGCATCCTTCATCTAGGAGCTAGAAGCCACATCATGTTGGGAAGAGCTGA
This sequence comes from Petromus typicus, assembly GCA_004026965.1. NCBI lineage: Eukaryota > Metazoa > Chordata > Mammalia > Rodentia > Petromuridae > Petromus > Petromus typicus. The sequence goes on from PVIR01019503.1 coordinate 11,500, forward strand.
GCTAACAGAGAGAGCAAGCTGTCCCCTCAGTGAAAGTCTGGTGCATTAAGTAAACTCACAGTGAGGCTGTCTTCTCCACTGAGAACAGAGTAATTAGATAATTCCAATCCAAAGACTCAAAGGAGCAAAAACCAGAATGGGGTAAAATCTAACTGCCAAACACCATTGCCCCTATCTCTAGAACCTGTGAGTAGCAGGACACTGGGGAGAGAGGTTTCCCCAGCACAGACATAAAATAATAATAACAACCATAACAACAACACAAGCAACAATAACAATGATACTTTGCTTATTCCTCACACACCAAGGAATGTGGAACATTGAATATCTTACTCATGTTCCTATGGGAGTAATACCTAACTTGGAAGGTCAGAAGGCAATGAAACACAGTTATGAAACAAAAATCAGAAACCAGTGTGACAAATGGTGTGAATCTTAGGAATCTAGGAATGAGGGAAGAGAGGGAGAGGGAGAGAGAGAGAGAGAATCTGTGGTAGAGCTGAAACAGATGTCAGTGATCAGAACCTGGAAAAGCTGGCTTCTAGTCACATGCTAGGCAAGAACAATCTGTGCACAAGAGATAACAGAAAAGTTCCTGACATTCACTCTCCAAATTGATCAAGGTAATTGGATCTATGGACATCTTCATGGGGCCCCACAAGAAGAGCAAAACCATTACACAAATTCGGAGGAAGCAACAGTCCTGAAGACTTTGAACAGGAAATTCTCTGGCCCATAGGGAGAAATGGTGCGGTTCCTTGAAGCCAGGCATTGACACAGTGAAAGGGAGCAGTGTGCGAGGTCTGGGTTAATGCTATACAGAGTGAAGGTTTATATTTTTATTTCCTTTGTTATTTAGACTTTGCTACTTTTTGGATTTGGGATATTCTGTTTGATTTTCATTTTTTCTCTCCTTGTTTTCATTTTATCCTTTCTTTTGATTCTTCTTTGTAGGTATTGGTTGATCATAATTCATCAAGTGTTGAGAATTTCCCCCTTGACCTGCACACTCCTTTAATGTTTCTTCTTTTCTCTTATCTTTCCAGTCACCCCCACATTATTCTTAGTCCTTCTATATCCACACTATTTCTTGTTTTCCCTTTTCTCTTTTCCAACTATTTAATGGAATAAAAGAGGACTGTGTAAGTGCATTAGAGAATAAGAATTAATCAGTGCTGTTCATTAAACAGTGCTATTTAAGGGGAATCAGAGTAATCATTAATAAAATTAGGCTCAGAGGATACAGACAAAACTACCAACAAACACTAACAGACATCATCCATCTCAAAATCTCTTTCAGTCTCTAAATACATCACTACTCATCGGCATACATCGTTTGACTCTACCACTACTATCCAAATCCCCCAGACAAAAACCTTTTACCTTACCTACAGAGTAACTCTCAACAGTGTGACTTCCTGTCTATTTTGTTTTTATCTATTGACATATTGTTTAGTTTTCTCTTTTCCCATTGACATACCTCTTCCCTTTAACCTTCCTCTCTGTCCGCTTATCTCACACATCCCATTGACAAAAGGATGGAATTAGCAAGACAAGTTTTAATGTTTTTAATTGATGTATGGTTGGTTCTATTCACATTATTATAGAAGTGAAGTAGAAGTTCTCTCTTTCCAACATAGTGACAAGGTACAACCCAATTTAACTGAAATACTTGTTAGGGGTAAATAATATCCCTAGACAAAAAAACCCACTAACACATTACTGGAAAATAGAATCTAACTAATGAGGTTCTCATATCAACAACAAACTTTTCTCCCCTTATCTCACTTCAATATCAGAGACATCCAACTCTCCCAAAGCAGATCCAATGGACATAGATGGAGAGGGAGAGTAAATAACATGTAGTATAGCTGTACAAATGATTAAAGAAGAGCTAAAAAAAACTTTGTGAGTTCAAAGAGGACAAGACACAGAAGATGATAGAATCAACACACAAAGTGACCAATGTATATATATGAGAAACAAATAAAAAATTGGAAGAGCTGAACAAGACAATTCAAAACATGAATGACAAATTCAGTAAAGATACAGACTGCAGATAAAGGTCCCATGCAGAAATCCTAGAGATGAAAAAAAGTGTTTAGAATTCAAAAATTGCAGAAATGGCCAATGTGAAAATAAGGTTTCTGAAATCAAGGAGAAAGTAGAAAATCATGATAAATTATGTGAGAGAAGTCTTAAATATAATGAGAACAAAAATTTGATTCAATAACTATTAGATGACATGAAAATAATCTAAAGCTAGTTGGATAAAGAACAATTAAGACAACACACAAGGAATATAAAATCTGTTCACAGAAGTAATAATAGAAAAGTTTTAAGTATGAAGAGAATTATGAAATGCAAGTAAGCAAGGTTTATGGAACACTAGTTAACTATAATCATAAAAGAAGCCCCCCAGGACATAATCATTGTCAAAATTTAAGATACCCCACAACAGGGCAAACCTTGTTAGAGAAAAGCAAAAACGTCATGCCTAAATGCATTAGGTTTACAGCAGACTTTTCAGCACAAATTTTAAAGACTAGGAGAGTTTGGAGTGAAGTGTTTCAAGCCCTAAAACAGCTCCCAACCCCAACTAATGTGTCCTGCGAAACTATTTTTCAAATTGATGACTAAGGAGCTTCTGTGACAAAGAAAATCTTGAGTATATGAACACTAAGCCAGTATTTTTAAAAATGTGAAAGAATGTCTTAGAGAGAGACAACCATGTTAACAAAGTCAAAAATGTCAGATGGAATGAATACATCAAGGAATGGAAATTTTAAAACAAACAACAAAAAATAAAAGTGTCAATAGAAAAAGAGAATGCAATGATAGGAATAGATCAGTCCTTCTAGTAATAGCTTTCAATTTAAATGGCTTTAACTCCCCAATTAAAAGAAACAAAGCAGTAATCTGAATGCAAATGTGCAATACAACTTCCTGTTCCATTCAAGAAACTCATCTAACAAAACATAAATTCAAACCAAAAATCAAGAGATGAAAAGCAATATTCTGTCTATCTGTACCCAGAAAACAAGCAGGAGTAGCAGTCTTATTCTCTAGACAAGGTAAACTTCAAATGGAAACTGATTAGAAGAGCCAAAGAAAATCAGTATTTATTAGTTGAAGGAACAAGTGAACAGGAAGAGATAACAATTGTAAGTAAATATGCACTAGATATTGGAACAGCTAATTTCATAAAACAAACACTGCCAGCCATAAAGGTGGAATAAAGACCAACACAATCATAGTGAGTGATATTGGTATTCTGCTTTCACAGCTAAACTAACCTAAAACTCAATAGAGAAATATCAGAGAAGAACCATAACTTTGAACAAATGGACTTAATAAATATCTACAGAGTGCTGTTCCCTTCTTTGAGAGAATATGCATTCTACTGAGCAGCACATGGAATTCCATTCAGAACAGAATACATCAGGAGGGGTATTTAGCTCAAGGGGTACTGCGGTTACCTTGTAAATGCAAGGGCCCAAGTTCAATCACTGGTATTGAAAAAAAAAAAACCAAAAAAAAAACCACATAATTGTCCACAAAAATAGCTTGAATAAATCCATAAGGTTCCAAATCATGCCATTTATGCTATGAAATCATAGTGTACTGAAATTAGAAATTAATAACAAGAAGAAGCCATGGAAAACTTACAAACATTTGCAAACTTAACAACATACTCTTGAACACTCAGTGGTTCACAGAATAAATCAAGGAAAAAGTGAAACAATTCTTAGAATCAAACAACAATAGTGGTATGACACATCAGAAGCTGTAAAACACAATGAAAGCAACTTCTCAGAGGGAAGCTTAATTTAGTGATTGCTGACATTAGAAAAACAAATTGAGTTCAAACATATAATCTAATGAGGAATCTCAAGACACTGGAAAAACAACTGTCCATTTTCAAAACTAGTCTAATCTCAAAAACAACATTTGAACAACAATAAATAAAATTAGGTCTAAAAAGACAAAGTATCAGTAAATTTAAGAGAAGAATTTGAAAAAATAAACAAAACAGACAAACCCTTACCCGAAGTTACCTACAGAAGGAGAGAAAAGACTCACCTGGTTGCTATTAGAAATGAAAAAAGGTGAAATCACAGTGGACACTGCTGAGATCCAGTAAGTCATTAGTAACTGCTATGAAAGACTGTACTTCAATTAATTGGAGAGTATTGAAGAAATTGACAATTTCTAGGCACAGAGGAATTACAAAACCTGACCAAGAAGACACAAAAAAACTCTGAACAATTGAATAACAAGCAATAAAATTGGGGCAGTAATAAAAACCCCACCAACAAAGAAAAATCCAGACATGCTTATTCCTTGTTGAATATACAGCACCTTCAGGGAGCTTATTACACCAATATTCCCCAAACTTTTCAATACAATTGAAAGGAAAGGAATGCTTTCAAACTCATTTCTGGTCTTTGTCCTTGACTCTGTAATACAATGTATTACATTTATTGATATACCTATGTTAATCCATCATTGCATTCCTGGGATGAATCCAACTTAGTCAGGGTGTATGATCTTGATGATCTTCTGTATTCTGTTTGCCAGTATGCTATAGAAGATTTTTGCAGCTATGTTTGTTGGGGTGATTGGCCTGTAGTTCTCTTTATTGGTTGGGTCTTTCTCTGCTTTTGAAATTAAGGTAATGGTTGCTTTGAAAAGTGAATTTGGGAGTACTGCTTCCCTTTCAATTTCTTTATGGAGTTTAGGAAGTACTGGCATTGGCTCTATCCTAAATTTCTTGTAGAGTAAGCAGTGAAGCCATCAGGGCCAGGACTTACTTTTGTTGGTAGGTTTTTAATTACATTTGCAATTTCACTGATTGATAGCAGAGTATTTAAAATTTTTATATCTTCATTCAACTTTGGTATTTCATATGTTAGAAATATGTTTTTTCCGTGTCTTTCATCTTAATGGAGTACAGGTGTGAAAAGGAAGTGTTGATTTTTTGTATCATTCTCTACCACATTAATTTTAAAAAATGAGATAAGTACTTTCACTTAATTTCAGAATACGAAAGCAGCAATAGATCTTGGCCTCCTTTAAAAAAAAAGTTTAAACACCAAGATAGCTAAATAACCTTACTGAAAGGTTTAAATACAGTTAATGTAGAAAATACTTTCCCTCTAATCTCACTCTTACATAAATAGAATAGGTGAGTGGGAAAAGGCAGACAATTTCTTTAGCAGCATTTCTGGCTAAGTCCATCAAGCACCTTAAACTTCAATGTCTATCACAGACTCCATTAAAAAGAACTGGCCTAATAACAAAAGTTAACTATTTCAGAAGCCAAAAGACAAAAATTTTAGGGTTATAGTAAATAAAATATTTTTGTAATACTTCAATATTTATTTATTTATTTATTTTTTTTGAGACCATGTCTTGCCTTGTAGTTCAGGCTGGCCCGGAGCTCAGCCTCAAACTCACATCACAGCAATCCTCCTGCTTCTGCCTCCTGAGTGCTGGGATTATAGGTGTGAGCCACCATGCCCAGCACTGTGGTGTGCTGTACTGGTTGCTGCTGGGTGTGAGGCTCCACACCTAGTATTGTATGTGGTTACTGGGAATCGAACCTGGGCCCTGGCACTTGCAAGACAGGCACTGGAACCACTGAGCTAAATCCCCAGCCCTACTTCAAAAATTTTAATCATAAACTAGAAGAATCAGATTTTCATTGTAACAAAGAAAGGAAAAACAGAAAGTAAGAGATATTTAAACTAACCTCAATTTTTCAATCTTAACAAAAGTAAATAATGGTTTAGCTAAGAATTGTGCTTTAACCAAATTAATTAAATACACTGATTTTAAGTGACAGTAGCCCATCTATCTGGGTAGCTTGATAGTTCTGAGCACTTTTGCACTAATTTTTAAAAACATAAACATACTAAAATGTTCCAGACATGAAACATTCATCTTATGCTGTCTGTATTTCTTTGCCAATCTTGGAGGTGAGGATCTTGTTCCAATCAAAATTCATACACATAACTGGCAACTGTCAATGTAAGGCCTTTAAAGTAGTGTCCACCATTGTCTGATAACTCTCACAGATGACAATCTGATGTTCATTTTCTGCAGCTTCTACAATCTTTCTAAATTCTTTGGATGTTGCACTTCTTTAAACACTTGTGATTGTAAACTTCCACCCTGACCTCCAATGACCAAAAGTTTTTGGCGTGAAACTGATGGCTCTCTATGCATACAATAAGGGTTTTTTGTCCATCTAATGTTTTTAACTGTATACAGTGCAGACCCTGTTTGGGTAACATTCTACGGTATGCTCATAGTGCAGGTTATACAAAAGTTCTCCATGATCCAATTGCATTTTCTGCTTCATAAGGTCCTGGATCAGTTGCTTCCTTTCTTAAGTGATCAAAAATGAAACAAATTCTGGTGTTTGGATCCAAAATCTTTCTATTTCCAAAATTACCATGCTCTGTTGTCAGTACATGAAAAACTGTAGAATTCTCCAGAGAAATCAAATCATGATATAAATCTTTCTAATATATAGTATAGATTTTGGGTTGATACAAGATTGATATTTTTTTTTTCTGATCTTCATAACCTTCAATTTTTGTTGGAGTAAGCTGAGCCGAGTTATTCTGTACAAAGCACAGGCCACTCTCTTCATGAGGAGATGCTCGTCATTAAACACTAATTGAGCATTATTAAAAACCTCATTAAACCCTCTGGGAGGGGCGTGAATGATGAATTTTGCTGTTACAAGTATCTTCTTATCAGACAGCTGTTCCTGCTGAGCTACCATATTCTTCTGGCCACAGACCTTGGTGGTGGTGGCAGTGGCCCTCTGACTTCCTCCTTTATGGGTGAAGTCCTCTGGGCCACTTGCCCTGTGCCAAGGACCATTGCACTAGTTTCTGCTCTGATCTTTATATAATTTCCTCCCTGGTATGAGCTTTGGGTTTGGCTTCTTTTTCTAGGAGCTTGAGGTCTAGCATTAGGTTGTTTATTTGAGCTTGCTCTGTTTTTCTGGTGTAGGTGTTCACTGCTATGAATTTCCTGTATAGAATTGCTTTCATTGTTTCCCATGGATTCCTGTATGCTGTAATGGCATTATCATTTAATTATAGAAGCTGTATAATTTCTTCAGTGAGCCATTGATTGTTTAGGAGAGTGTTATTCAATTTCCATATGTTTGTGAAGGTCTTGGAATTTCTTTTGCTTTTGAGCTCCAAGATACATAAATACCATATTGTGCTCTAGTGTGAGAAACTGAGGGTGTAAATGAGGTCCAGAATGTATGATAAGTATTGTGAAGTGAGAAGAAAGAAGGGAAAGGAGGGAAGCAAGGGGAAGCAAATAATGGAAAGAAAATTTTTCTTCCAAATTGTTATTGGTACATTATATATACATATCATCATCGCATTCAACCCTGAGAGTTTATACCAGTATATAACATGACTTGATTTTCATTTTTCTCATTCCCCTGCCCACAAGAGTTCTAGTATATCTAGTAGATATTGTGAAATAGAAAATATTTGAAAAGAAATAGGGTGTAGGGGTAAATAACAAGGAAAAAAGAATGTGATAGTAGTTTTAAAAAGGAAACAAAGCTTATGTATGTAGAGGGTAGGGGGGCTGTAGGGTGGTGGAGAAAGAAAAATTTCATGGTAAAATGTAAAAAATAGAAACAAAGCTTATATATATAAGGGACTGGGGGGTTGAATGGAAGGCAGAGAAATGGGAAAAATAAGAATCAAGATATGTCACATACATGTACAAATTCTCAATGAAGAATTGATTATAATGTATTACTAAAATGTACTAATAAATTCAGTTCATTAGAAACATTTTCTGAAAGTCAGCATCACTCTTACTCCAAATGAGACAAGGACTCAAGTGAAAAGGTAAGGTACAGGCCAATCTCCTTAATGAATATAAATGTGAAATTCCTGAAGATTTTAGCAAATAGAACACAGCAAATCATCAAAAGGCTCATATATCATGACCAAATAGATTTTAGTTCAGGGATTCAATGACAGGTAAACATATTCAAATCAGTAAATGTAATACAACACATAAAAAGAAGCAAGGAAAAGATAATTAGATTATATCAATAGATTCAGAAAAGGCTTTTGACAAGATTCAACATCCATTCATAACAAAACACCCTGAATAAAATGTACATAGAATGATCTCACTCAATCTGATGAAAGCTATTCATGGAAAACCAATGGCCACCATCATATTACATGAGGAAAAGCTGAAAGCTTTGTTTCTAAAATTAGGAAAGACCAGGATATTCACTCTCACTCTTTCTGGTCACTGTAATACTTGAAACATGAGTCAGAGCAAACAGGCAACAGAAAGAAATTCTCTCTCTGTCTCTCTCTCTATGTATGTAAATATATATGTATATGTAAATATATATATATATGAATAAATGAATATATAGTGATCTATATGTAAACTATATGTACAGCAGCATAATTCATAATAGCCAAATCTTGAAAGCAAATTGTCCCTCAGCAAACCAACAGATAATGCCAACGTCGTTCTTATACACAATGGAATATACTCTGTTATAAGGAAAGATGAATTTGAGCAATTTGTGGGAAAATGGATGCACCTGGTAAACGTAATGCTCAGTGAAATGAATGAGACACTCACGCTTCACCACCATATAGTTTCTCCCATATGAAGAAACCAATGTGTAAAGAAAGTAAAGAGCAAAATAAAAGAAAGAAAATGTGCCTGGAAAAGACAAATTTGAATCATATGTAGGAAAATGCATGCACCTTGAGTGTGTAATATTAAGTGAAATAAATCAGACACTGTAGCTGAAATATCACACAGTTTCTCTTCTATGAAAAATCCAAAGTATAAATAATTAAAAAGAAAAAAGAGAAGTAACAAGAAATAGGGAGAAAGAACTTTGCATAAGGGAAGGAGACAGAGATGGAAGGAACTGCAAGGGAGGTTAGAGGCGGAAAGTGGAGTAAAAATTATCAGGATGTGTTGTGTACATGCACCAACTCACAACTATGAAGGTGATCATTATGTGTTGTAAACATGTACTACTAAAAATGTCATTATGACATTCAATTAAACATATTATATTATCTGAGAAGAACATCAAAATTCTAACAGCCATCCTTTATCATATATATATGTTGCAGTTATTTTTATTTTATTGAAATCTTTATTGGTACATTACAGATACACATGATTTCACTCAACAATGAGGATTTATACCAGTATATGACACAACTCAATTCTCACTTTTTCCCATAGCTGTAACCACCCTACCACCCCACCCCCTACATACATAAACTTTGATTTCTTTCTTTTTTGTTATAATCTCATTGTTTTCCCTCTTCACCCCATTTCGATTTGAGTATTTTCTATTTTATTAGCAAAACAATGGCCGGGTCAAATGGAACCTCCAATCCTAGGTTTTTGAGGAATCTTCAAACTGATCTCCACAGGGGTTGCATGAGTCTACAGTCCCACCAACAGTGGAGAAGGGTTCCTTCTTCTCTGCAGCCTCACCAACATTTATTGCTGGCTAATTCTGAGATAGCAGCCATTCTTTGCGGAGTGAGATGAAATCTTTCTTCATATGCTCCTTAGCTGCTTTTATTTCTTCCTCTGAAATGTGTCTGTTCATTTCAGATGCCCATTTTTGAAATGGGTCTTTAAATTTGCATGGATTGATTTTTTAAAGCCCTTTATATATCCTAGGTAGTAGTTCTTTCTCTGAGGAGCAGCTGGTAAAGATTCTTTCCCATACTGTTGGTTGCCTTTTCTCTTTGCTGGTGGTTTCTTTTGCTGTGCAGAAACCTCTCAATAGGATAAGATCCTGTATATCAATTTCTTTTACTAGTTCTCATGCTATTGAGGATGTGTTCATGAAATCATTCCCTAAACCAATGTCTTCTAGAGTTTTACCTAACCTGTTCTGTAGCAGGTTTAGTGTGTTTATTTTAATATTTAGGCCCCTAATCTACTTTGATTTTATTTTAATACACGGTGAAAGAGCTAGGTCTAGCTTTAGACTTTGGCAGGTTAAAGTCCAGTTTTTTCCAGAACCATTTGTTAAATAGGCTATCCTTCCTCCACTGAGGGTATTTGGCTCCTTTATCAAAAATGAGATAGCTTAGTGTGTCTGGAGTTGTTTCTGGATCTTTTAATCTACTCCACTGGTCCTTGGGTCTGTTGCTTTGCCAGTACTATGTGGTTTTTATCACAGTGGCTTTGTAGTATGGTTTCAAGTTGGGGATTGTATACCCCCCCAAATGTCTTTATTGTTTAGAATTGCTTTTGCTGTTCTAGGTCTTTTGTGATTCTAGATGAATTTCTGAATTATTTTCTCCAGATCTGTGAGATATGCCTTTGTGAGTTCAATTGGGATTGTGTTCGATCTGTATAATAATTGTGGGAGTATAGCCATTTTGACGATATTGATTCTTCCAACCCGGGAACAAGTGATGTCTTTCCATTTCTTGGTATCTTCTTTTATCTCCTTTTTCAGGGTGCTGTAATTTTCAGAGTAGAGGTCTTTCACCTCCTTTGTTAGATTGATTCCTAGAGAACAATATAATTCAACAAATCAAAGAGTTGGTTTTCTGAAATGATAAATAAAATTGACAGACCCTTAGGTAACCTTCTCAAACAAAGAAAGAAAAGGCTCAAATCCATGCTATTAGAAATGAAAAGAGGGAAATCACCACTGACCCAGTGGAAATACAGAGAATAATAAACACATACTTTGAAAATTTGTATTCCAATAAAATGGAAAATGTAGAAGAAGTGGATAAATTCTTAGATATATACGAACTTCCAAAGTTCAGTGAAGAGGATATAAAAATGTTAAACACCCCAATATCAATCTGTGAAATTGAAAATGTAATAAAAACCTACCGACAAAAAAAGCCCTGGGCCTGATGGCTTCACCGCTGAATTCTACAAAACTTTTAGAGAAGAGTTAACACTACTACTCCTCAAACTTTTCAATGAAATCAAAAGGGAAGCAGCACTTTCAAATACATTTCTGGAAGCAACCATTACCTTGATTCCAAAAGTAGAGAAAAACCCAACCAAGAAAGAGAATTACAGTCCAATCTCTAATGAACACTGATGCAAAAATTTGCAGTAAGATACTAGCAAACAGAATACAGAGAGTTATCAAGAAGATCATATACCCTGACCAAGTTGGATTCATCTCAGAAATTCAGGGGTGGTTCAACATACATAAATCAATAAATGTAATACTGACAACCCAAATGTCCATCAACTGGAGACTGGACAAAAAAGTTGTGGTTCTTCTACACAATGGAGTATTACTCTGCTATATAAAATGATGAGTTTGAATCATTTATACTTAAATGGACATACCTTGAGGACATCCTCATAAGTGAAATAAATAGGTCACAGATGTGTAAATACTGTATCTTTTCTCTGATATGAGAAAATAAAGATGTAAATGAGTTCTAGAATGTATGTTATATATTGACAAATAGAAAACACTTAAAGCATAATGGAGTGAAGGGGGAAAATAATGAGATTGTAACAAAAAGAAAGGAAACAAAGTTTATGTATATGAGAGTAGGGGTGGCAGGGTGGGTAGGGCTGTGGGGAAAAAATGAGAATTGAGTTGTGTCATATACTGGTACAAATTCTCATTGTTGAATGCAATCATGATGTGTATATGTAATGTACCAATAAAGCTTTCAATTAAAAAAATAAAAGTAGTACACTACATAAACAGACTCAAGGACAGAAACCATACGGTCCTCTCAATAGATGCAGAAAAAGCATTTGACAAAATTCAACACCCATTTATGATCAAAACCCTGCAGAAAATTAGAATAGATCATCTGTATCTCAAACTGTAAAAGCTATTTATGAGAAACCAACAGCCAGCATCACCCTAAATGGTAAAAAAACTGAAACCTTTCCCATTAAGATCAGGTACAAGACAAGGATGTCCACTTTCCCCACTCCTGTTCAATATTGTGTTGGAAACTTTAGCCACAGCAATTAGACAATACAAAGAAATAAAAGGAATAAAGATAGGAAATGAAGAAGTTAAACTGTCATTATTTGCTGATGACACGTTACTCCAGAGGATCCTAAAAACTCAACCAAGAGACTGCTAGACCTAATCACCAAATAGTAGTGTAGCTGGATACAAGGTTAATGCTAAAAAATAATTAGCCTTTATATACACAAACAACAGATTCACTGAGCAAGAAATTGGGGAATCATACCCCTTCACAGTAGCATCCAAAAAATGAAATACAATTATTTTTTAAAGTTTATGTTCTTTCTTTGCCTTAGTGCTATCTTTGAAATATAAATGCTTTTAATTTCAGTGATGTATAAATAATTTTTTTCTGTTAGGATTATATTTTTGATATATTGAAGAAGTTTTGTCCAACCTGGGAACACTACAGTTTTCTCTAATGCATTCTTGCAGTTTTAGCTTTTACATCAAACTAACTTTATACAAACTGTGTGATAAAGGTTACTGTTTACTATCTTTTTGTACGTGTATAATGAATATCTCAGTACTATTTGTTATAAAGCTTTGGTGCTATTCTGAAAAATCAATTGACAATGTAAATATTTGTTTCTATGTTCTCAAATCTGTTCCACTGATTGTATGTTTCTATCTTGATGCCAGTACCATTCTGCCTTGTGTCTTGTGACTTTATAGTCATTATGAAATTGGGGCATGTAATTTTTTCAAGGTTGCTATTCTTTTCAATGTTGTCTTTTTCTATTTTAGTTCTTTTGCATTGTAAAATTATACATTTTACAGTCAGTTTATCCATTCCTACAGCAAAGCCTGCTTTTATTTTGATAATGACTTCATTGAACTTGCTTATTTTTCTAGTTTCTATGTAGTTTCCAGTCTGATACTTTGAACTAAGGTAAATTTTACAATTTTTAATTTTTTTCTCACATTTTTTATTAGTGCATGTTATCTATACAGATTAAAAAACTATTTTGCAGATTTGTACATGCACATAACATACTTTAATCATTTCTCTCTACCCTATCCTCTTTCCCAGCTTCACATTTCTTTGTATATAATGTATTTTGATCACTTTCATGCCCCTTACTAATCTTCCCTATTCCCCTCATACTTCTTCCTTCCATTTGTCTAATAAAGTCTCTCTTCAAAATTCTTGTCATCTTTTTTAGGTCCTGCATATTAAGATTAAAATATTTTTATTTGCCTCATAATATTTGTGTGTGTGTAAGAACCATTCAATCACTTTCCTTATCCCTGAGATGCCATACCTGACGCCCACAACTTATACAAGCAGAGATTTATTTTGGCACATGGCTTTTAGAGGATTCAGTAGCTCCAGGGAAGGAAGAATGTGGTGGAAAGGTTTGAAGAGAGGGCAGCTTCTCATCCTATGACAGCCAGGAAGCTGAGCCAGGGGGAAGAGCTGGGGAAATATATTCTTCTGGATCATGTGCCAAGTGACCCATCTCCATCCAGGCACAGCCTCCCAACAACACTGTCAGCACGAGGATGTGCCCATGTTGATGGTATGGGCTCAGCTGGTCAGAGTCTGATCTTTTGTTTCTGGGATGGGAACAAGATCATCAAACAAGGTCAGTAAATGTGAGCAATACTTTCCCAAAAGGTACAATAGGGCATAAGTTTTCAAGCATCTGGTACATGATAAGTATGTGATGACCTTTAATCATCAGCCACAGATAAACACGTGGTGATTTTACAGTGTTATCATCCATGTTTTGTCCTGGGCTTTTTTTTATGTCCCTCTGCCCCGACACACAGATGATTGTAATAATACACAGATGATTGTAATAATTTCACACACATGATACTTTTGGGGAGCATTTTTGATTTACACCATAGCAGTACAATGTGATATTCCAGTTCATTTATACACTAGCTGATGAACAACTAGGGATAGTGTATCCCTTCTTTATGATACATAAACTCAAATTTCTTTCTTCTGATTTTTGAGATCTAATATATTATTAGTTATATTCCACATGTTACATCAGGGAACACTAGGACTTATACTTCCTATCAAATGATAACTGTTTTGGGGTAGTTTTGAGGCATTTCTGGTGGGAAGAAAGTAGCTGGGATAGATACCTTTCCATTTCCATTTTCATTTCAGAATTAATTCAACAGTTGCCCCATGATACCTGTATTTGCAGAAAAGAAAGTTAGGACTCCTCTCTGCAATTGAGAAGTTCATGGCAATAAATCTGCAGTTGTTACAGCCTTTCTGGGCTCCACCTCATAGAGCCACAGGGTAACCTGGCAGGGAATGTGTGGCTGGGGACATCCTGGAGGGTGGTGATGACAAGGATGTCAGTCAATGCTGGAGGGATTACTCGTTAGATCCCTAACAATGTAGGTCATGAGGATGACAGGATGACGCGTGCTGAGGGGCTTGGTGGCAGTAACAGCTGTCAGGAAGGCATCTGCCAGACATGTGGAGGAGGAGCCTCCTGGAAATTTCCTGACAACAAGATCTGTGGGAGGCAACATGGTCAACTGCTGATGGGCTGTTACACATGGAGTGGAGCATTGACTCTCGCTTCTTCTGGCTCAGATGGGCACAACCCTCTGTTCTGGTGCTATCAGGTTAGAGGCAGTGACCTTGGGAGCATTTGTCCTCAATTTAATTTTTATTGTTTCATGGAATGAGAAGTGTTTTCTGTCAGTCAATAAAGCAGTGGGCATCCTGCTGTACAGTGGATGTGAATAGACTATTACTGTTTGTTATAGCTGTTTAACTGCAGGGGCAATATTATAAGTGGGGATTTGGGAACTACAGGATTTTTTATCAGCCTCAGGGCTAATCTTTGTCCATGTCAGCATCAATGTTGTTCCACATAACAGGTTATGGCTACTTCAGAAATAAAGGAAAGTTCAAAGTCTCTGAAGTTAAAAATGCACCCAAAAGGAAAGCCTGGAAGAGACCTGAGGGTACGGACGAGGAACCTGAGCTCTCAGCGGTGTCAGTGGAGATGTGTTCACGGGGCAAGCCGAGCAATCAAATGTTCCAGGAAACAATGGCAACACTACCCTAGTAGGTTTTCTTTTTCTTTCTTTCTTTTTTTAAACATTAATGAAGAAACCAACTATATCACAGGGGGGAAGCAAATGCTTGAGGCCAAAAAAATTATTAGTTTTAGTGATGATAAAATGATCAGTTGTTTTTCCTGTGAGTTACAAAAAAATACAAAATACCTTACATTTTCCCAATTCCGAATCACCTGTCCAAACCAAGCAGACGTTGTATTGAAGATGACATGAAAGAATTGAATGTGAAAGGGAACATAGGTTTGTCTTGGCCAGCCATAAAAACTTCATCACACCACTGCGATAGACTGTGAGAATGACTGTGCATTGTCAGTCAAGGGCCAGCTTAATACAGAGATGTTGGATTTGGAGGGACTAAGGAGAAGGTGAGAATCCCAGGTCATATTCAACAGGGAGGCAGAAAACTCAGTGTCACACCTGAAAGATAGGCGTTACACTGAAGAACACTAGGTAAAGAAAGCTGATGACGGTAATGTCTAGAGAGAGAAAGACTGAGACAGAGACAGAGGCAGACAGGGTCAGAGAGACAGAGAGATAGGAAGAAGAGAGACAGAAGAATCTTTATAGCTTTATGCCTACATTTAAGTTAGGCAAAGACCAAGAAAGGTTTATTATAGTGAACCCTTCACTTCTACACTTGAAAATATATCCCACTATATAGTATTTCTTTTTGGTGGCCAGGCTGGCAACTTTCTTCTGGGCTTGTTGACTTGGAGGCAGGTCCTCCTGCTCCTTCTGCTGCCATTCCTGCTTACCCTGTTGTACTTTTCCTTTGTTGTTCTTGTTGTTGTTTTCTTCTTCTTTTCTTCTTCCTCCCTCCTGTACCTTCTCCTTCTCATCCTCTTCTTCTTCTTCCTCTTCTCCTTTTTTTTTTTTTTGTTTGTTTTTGAGAGTCTTTCTATATAGCCCACACTGGCCTTGAACTCACAGTAAACCTCCTGCCTTATCCTCCTGAGTTCTGGGATTATAGAAATGCACCACCACACCAGGCCCTTTTTACTTTTTTCATAGTACTTATCACATTCTGCCATGTTATATAATTTATTCATTTATTATGAAGACAAAGGTCATTAATATATCTCAAGCACCAAGCACCTAGAAAAGTGTTTAGAAATGGTGCTTAATATATTGGTTGAAGGAATAAAGCCAAAATGGGAAAGACAAAGAGGTGTCTTAGCCAAACAGAGAAGCAAAGCTTTATAAGATAACTTCTTACCACTGAAGCAAGGCAGAGAAGGGAGATGAACTCCTCCAGCATTCTATAAATTTCTGGAAAAACTGAGTCTTTTTCATGTTGACCTTGACAGAAGCACCTCTCAACAGTAGATCTTGGTACAATTATAATAACACAGTCGTGCAACTCCCTGGTGATTTAGATCTGAGTTTTTGTTTGTTTGTTATGTTTTGTTTTCCTAAGGGCATGTAGATATGGTGGGACTGAAAGGAAGAGCCAAGAAGTGTAATCCACTCATTCTTTAGAATATGTTGCTAAAATCCAATTATAATCCTAATTTTCAAAATAGTATTTGCCCTCAATTTTAAACCACTGCATTTACAATGAAGTTCCTAGCTAGGTATATATTTAAAAACATATGGGCTTTAAGCAACATAAGGAAAGGTCACACTTGTAGAAAGTACAAAGTAGGTCTAAATTGTAAAAAAGAATGTTCCTGGAATACTCTAAATATACAAATGAGTTTTTAAAAAAGAAGTTGGCTTTATCTGAAAATCATTTTTCTGGAGTTTCCTTAAAGTCATAAAGGTTACAGGAAAAACATTAAAATTAATTTAAAGGATGCTTTTTTCCCCAAAGGAATTTCTTGATAAGTGCACCCAATATCAAACCTTCCCTAAATACACAAGTAAAAGGAATCCTAACATCTACTAATTGGATGTATTTCTTCATTTTACAGATTAAAATACATTCTTATTGTATTCTTATTGAGCCTGGGTTCTCTAGAGAAACAAGGACAATAAGATACATGTAGACACATACACATGTACAAGACATACACATGCATACATGCACACACATTAAAGAATTGATGCTATAGACTGTGAAGGTGCAGAAGTCTCACATCTGCTGTGCTCATGACAGAGGTCCAGGGAAGCAGGCTAGTAACTTGTTTCAGCCCAAATCTTCAGGCCTCAGGATCAGGAGAATTGATGTTAATAAATTCTTTTTTTTTTTTTTTTTTTTTAGGTTTTTTGAGACAGGGTTTCGCTTTGTAGTTCAGGCTGGCCCTGAGCTCAGCCTCAAACTCACATCACAGCAATCCTCCTGCCTCTGCCTCCCAAGTGCTAGGATTACAAGCTTAAGCCACCACGCCCAGCTCTGTGATATGTGCTGCTGATTGCTACTGAGCGTGAGTCTCCATGCCCAGTATTATACGTGGTTACCGGGAATCAAACTCGGGTCCTTGTACTTGCAAGACAGGCACCAGAACCACTGAGCTAAATCCCCAGCCCAATGTTAATAAATTCTAATCCTAAATAGGAAGGCAACAAAAGAAGATGTCGCATCTCCCAGAGAGTGAATTCTTCTTTATTTAGCTTTTTTGTTTCATTTAGGCTTTAAGTAATGGATGAGGCCATCCATATTGGAGAGTGCCTTCTGCTTTGGTCTACTAAGTCAGAAGTCAGTCGCATCCAGAAACACCTACAAACACATGTAGACACACCTGGCCACATTTGGTACTAATTGACACAAAAATTAACCAGGAGCTGGGCATGGTGGCTCATGCCTGTAATCCCAGGACTCAAGATCAGAGGAAGGATGATTGCCATGAATTGGAGGCTGGCCTTGGTTTGTACATCTTGACTATTAATTCTCATATATTCAACTCAGTTCTAATTTCTACATAGTTAAACAATGGACTTCTGACAAATTTCTCCAGTCTTTTATGTAATTTTCCCCACATGCTTAGAAAAAAGCTAATAAATTTACATATTTATAAGATTATAAATTAAATTTTTCTCAATAAAAGTCAATGGGCCATTATTGAAATTAATATTATCTTACTAAAGCATTATTCATCTGTAAATAAAATATGCAAAAAATGCAGGTGTGTTTGAGGTTGTTTGTTCTGAAACAATTTAGGAAGTGACCATGAAATATTTCCTGGATTGAGACCAGGCAAAAAAAAAAAAAGTATTTTTGTTTGCTTTACTTTTGCTTCCTCCTCATCAAACAAATAGTTTGTTGGATCTTTAAACTATTATGAAGTTATTTAAAAGATCTCCTTGAAGGTATGCAAACACATATAATATTCTAGAAATTGGAAGATCACACTGGTACATCAAAACAGACAGGAAAATTCATTTAGAATATGCACTAGACAGATTGTGTGAAGGAGTCTTTGCTAGCTGCTATAACAAAAACTCATAGACAGGGAGTGTTATGGCTTGTACCTATATATCTTCCCAAAGACTCATGTAGCCATGAGTGGAGCTTCTCAGGGGAAGCTGGATCTAGGGAGGTGATACTGTATAAAAGATGTGGTACTAAATCTGTTAATTAGTTTAACATATTTCTGGGAGTGAATATCAATTGGCTTGTAAATTACATGGAACAAAGGTCAAGGGAGGCTCATTTATTGCAGCTTTCTTTCTGCCCTGACATGGACTGTTTTTCCCTGAAATGCCCCTCTGTCATCCCACCCTGCCTTGGAGTCAGCCAACTGTGGACTGAAAGTTCTACAAACTGTGAGTTAAAATAAACATTTTGTCCTTTAACTTGTGGGTGTTGGGGGTATTTTGTCCCAGCAATGAGAAAATAACTAAGGCAGGTGCCTTGTTAGCAGGAGAAACATATTCCTTATATTCTGAGGCTGGGAAGTCCGTTTTCGGGTTACTGCCAGATTTTGTCAGATGAAGGTCCTCTTCTGACTCAAGAATGACTATGTGTACTCACACAGGAGAAGAAGCTACTCGGCCATCTCCTCAGCTGTAGGCACGGTAAGCATCTCTGCACTGTCTGCTCTTACAAGTCCCACTTCGTTTCTTTCTTTTTTTTTTAATTTTTAAATCTTTATTGGTACATTACATAAATTCATCATGATTGCACTCCATAATGGGGATTTGTACCAGTACAAGACACAACTTAATTCTCATTTTTTCCCATAGCCCTACCCACCTTACCGCCCTCCCCATATACATAACATTTGTTTTTTACTTTTTTGTTACAATCTCAAAATTTTCCCACTTCACCCTATTTTACATTGAGCATTTTCTATTTCACAATATATAACATACAATTCTAGGACTCATTTACATCTTTATTTTCTCATACCAGAGAAAAGATGCGATATTTACCAATCTGTGACCTATTTATTTCACTTATGAGGATATCCTCAAGGTATGTCCATTTAAGTAGAAATGATTCAAATTTATCATTTTTTATGGCAGAGTAATACTCCATTCTGTAGAAGAACCACAGCTTTTTTATCCAGTCTCCAGTTGATGGACACTTGGGTTGTTTCCAAGATGTAGCAATCACAAACTGGGCTGCTACAAACATGGATGCACATATGTCACTGTAATATGAGTCTTTTAATACTTTTCTGCATATACCTAGCAAGGCAATGGCCGGGTCAAACGGGAACTCCAATCCTAGCTTTTTGAGGAATCTCCAAACTGATCTCCACAGGGGTTGTACGAGTCTACAGTCCCACCAACAGTGGAGAAGGGTTCCTTCTTCTCCACAGCCTTGCCAACATTTGCTGTTGGCTGAATCTGAAATGGCAGCCATTCTATGTGGAGTGGATGAAATCTCAATGTTGTTTTCATCTGCATCTCTCAAATGACTAATGATGTTGAGCATTTCTTCATATGCTTCTTAGCTGCTCTTACTTCTTCCTCTGAAAAATATCTGTTCATTTCAGATGCCCATTTTTGAATTGGGTCATTAAATTTGGGTGGGCTGATTTTTTTTTGAGCTCCTTATATATGCTAGATAGTAGCTCTTTGTCTGAGGAACAGCTGGTAAAGATTTTTTCCCACATTGTTGGTTGCCTGTTTGCTCTGTTGGTGCTTTCCTTTGCTGTTCAGAAGCTTTTTAAAAGGATGAGGTCCCATTTGTTGATTTCCTCAGCCAATTCCTGTGCTATAGAAGTTTTGTTCATGAAGTCTTTCCCTAAGCCAATGTCTTCAAGAGTTTTACCTAACCTGTTTTGCAGTAGGTTTAGAGTGTCTGTTTTAATATTGAGGTCTCTTATCCTCTTTGATTTTAGCTTGGTACACGGTGAAAGAGTTAGATCTAGTTTTAG